>PYDT01000093.1:0-30000 GCA_004837865.1 Musa balbisiana
AAAAAAAATTAGTCAAAATCAAAATCAAAAAAAATAAGTCAAAACGCAAAATCAAAAAAAATTAGTCAAAATCAAAATCAAAAAAATATTAGTCAAAATCAAAAAAATATTAGTCAAAATCAAAATCAAAAAAATATTAGTTCAAACTCAAAAAAAAATATTAGTCACAATCAAACATCAAAAAAATATAGTCAAAATCCAAAAAAATATTAGTCAAAATCAAAACAAAAAAATATTAGTCAAAATCAAAAAAAATATATTAGTCAAATTCAAAAATGAAAAAAATATTAGTCAAAATAAAAATGAAAAAAATATAGTAAAATCAAAACATCAAGGATTCCGTTTCAAATAGGAATTTCAAAATTCAAACCAAGGAAAAAAGAGGGTGGTCAATCAAATCTTGTATCAGATCCACAAAAACAAAAACCAAAAGGCATATCCTGAAGAGGATTGCACGAGATCAAACATAAAAAAAGGTAAAAAAAAAAAAAATCCAAGAAAAATAAGGAAGGGAGGGGAGACAACTAGATTGGCCGAAAAACAATTTTTTCTATTTTTCAATTAAGATGGGATGAACCCTTGAATCAAAAAATTTTAATAATGTAGATATATGTCTCTACTTAGATGATAAATCCAAGGGAAATACTTATATCCTCGATTCAAAGAGGAGAAGAGGATACATTGTTTCATTCTACGTTTGAAATAAGGGTAAAGTCATTTTTATTAGCTTTTATTCCTTTTTTATTTGCTTACGAGAGAACCCCTAATCACCTCTTTTATAATTATCTCTCATCTCATAACCTCAGAATCACCTCTAAACCAGAGGAAGAAGACCAATAATATCGAAAGAGAACGCGACACCTCTTCACCAAACTCATAAATGTATGCCCATCCTCAAAAAAAACTAGTCCTTATTGGGGTATTTATAGCCCTAAAGGCTTAAAAAATAGAGCCAAAACAAATTTAAATCCTAAATTTTAGGGCAAGGGCGGATGCTATCGTTTGACAACATGGTAGTATGTATAACCCTTGCAGATTCTAAGCTGGGGTTGATCTCTTTAGGGGATCATCCTCCCTAACTTCTATGGGTTCCTCCTCCAAGTTTCTTGCTCAAAGGCTGGCAGAAAATATTCATCTATTGCTTTTTAAAAGAGGATGAGTACATGACTATTTATATGGTGGTGTACACCCTAACTCCTAAATAGGACTCCTACTCCAAGACTCTTACCTCAATTAAGAACTTCTACTCCCGACTCCTAATAGGACTCCTACTCAAGACCCTATTCCTTACAACTCGCTAATTCTTCTTTAAGAAATAACTTCCAACCCTAACCGCCTCTTTCCCCTCTTTAATAAGGGTCGCTTAGGTAGGTTTTACAATGAATTGCCCTATCAATTAGGCTCTCCCTCACTAGATTCCTACAGACCACCGTCCCTCTCAATGCAGCCTTGTCCTCGAGCGTGACGATTCATGAATTTTGGGAATTTGAGCTTCAAGTTTGTCATATTTCTCTTCTCCCAAGTGCATCGTCTGTTGTGTAGGTTCACCCACTATTTTAGCACTCAGTTGTGGGTCGTCTTCGGTGATCAGGGGGTCACGATCGGGGGCGGGGTTAATCATAATTTACCCTTGGCTGGGTCTGGAGGTTCTCCTTGAGTATCATATTTGGTGAGTGGGCTTTGGCTGTCTTCTCCAAGCACCTATTTATAACTTTCGTTTTTGCCTGTCCATTTGTGTTTGATATTGCAGACCCTTTTCAATTTGTACCCTGCATATGAATAACTTTGGCCAAAATCTGCTCGTGGGAAGATGTACGTATAATTTGTCATAAGCCCAAGCGTCCTTTATAAGTGTACTTCTTTTGATCTCAATTGTAAAAAAATGCGCCACGTGATTTTTGTGCTTCCTTCCAATTTTTTTATAATTTACTAGTCTCTTCTCTGGATCTTCTTGCCATTCATCTTAATATCCTTCAAAAGGGGAAAAAAGTTGCTAGTCGAAAGTGAAGCTGAGACCGAAAATTCAGCGTGCTCAGGTATTTGTTAAAGCACCTCTGCAACAACCATTCCTTTCCCCCCATTTTGTAAGTTCTTTCATAATCAAAATCACCAAGAAGGTGTGTTACCCATTTTTGCTTCCAGGAGATGATATCTTTTGCGCCAAAAGTACTGTGAGGCTTTTATGGTCAGTTTTCATTTGGAAAAATCGCAACCGACGGTAGGGATCTCCCCTTGTTTCTTGCGTGCACAATGGCAAGCCTCCTCCTTATCTTGTTGACCATGTTTTGAATGGAGGAGACAATTTGTCTTGCTAGTGTATGCGAGTGTTCGACCATCTTTGCATGAGAATAGCCTCCAATTCCGATTCCAGAGGCATGACCTCAAATAAGAAGGGTCGTTTGAAATTTCGTAGTGCTAGCACCCGGCGTCGTCGTCTGTCTGCCTTAAGTTTGTCGAAGGCACGGAGGCTTGGTCCACCATTGGAATAAAATCTTTTTCAGTAAGGAAATAGTGTGCACTTACTCTTTCATAGGTTTCATGAACTTGCGATTGTAGCCTATTAAACCAGAAGGCCACTAGCATTTTATATTCCCTCGAGCTCAAGCCAGTTTTGCATTGCTCCAATTTTGAGGGGTCCACTGTCACAACCCCTCTGAGATATATGGGGGGCCCAAGATATTCACCTTCATGATGAAAAGCAAAATTCGTAGGGCCGTTGTGTCTTCAAAGGCGGTTTTCGGTATCTCTTCTTTGCACACCATATTTGATGAAACCCGGATCCGAAGGTCCAGCTTTGTGAAGACTTGTGCTCGTCTTTCATCTAACAATTCATCTGCTATTAGATAGGGTATTTTGTCCTTGATGAGTATGCCATTGAGGGTTCGTAATCAATCCCACATTCGCCATGGTTCAATCCGCTTTCGTACAAAGAGCACCAGTTAAAAGTAGGGGCCTGCAACTTGGCCGAGTAACTCTTGTTTCGGCATCTCTTTTATAAACCTTTTCTATTTCATCCTTCTGTAATAGAATGTTGTCTATAGCCAAGTATTTGCAGGAGGTTTGCCCAAAGAGTCGGTATACCTGATCATGCCGACGGGCAAGAGGTAGGTTGTGCTTTTCGGCAAATATATCCTGACAATTCAGCACGCAAGGAAGTAGGTTTGGATCTTCAATTCTATTGGCTCTCCCTTAGTTTTGCTGCTAAGTTTTGGATCAAAAAGGCCGCTGCATGCTTTAATGTAAACATTCTCCATTTGTTGTGGTGCAAAGCGTCAATTACGTCCCCCACTTTCCCGTGTAAAATCACCTGTTTCTCTTTACTGTAAAATTCTCAAAAAAAATTGTTTTCATAAACTTCCAGAAAACATTACCTAATGTTGTCCACCATTCACTTTTTGAGCCTAGCCTCATATCATCAAGCAGTGGGGAAGAAGAATCTCCATTATCTCTTGTTCCTACAGTATAGTTTCTCTGCGGGCGCCTACGTTCACACTCAAATCCGTCCGTCGTTGACTTGACATCAACCTCTTGTAATACTCGATCGGTAAGGCACCCAATAGCAACTTTACTATCTAGAAAGGTTATGATGCCTGTCGATGCGAACGTGATCGATTGTTGTTTGAGAAGCTTCAACTTTCCTCGTTTGCGGTTTGATTAGCCAGCTCGTGCATGCACCTACACTAACTTTCGTCGTTGTGGCTCTTCTTTCTGCTGCATTTTCTTCTTTTTTATCAAGGCTCTCTTCTTTATGTTCATGACCTCTTCTTCTACTGTTTAATCAAACGAATTCCTCCCTTTTTCTACAGTGGATGCTCGCGGCTCCACGGCTCATCGCGGTGCCACATAACTCCTCCGTAGATCGCGGCTCCGAAGCTCTCTCTGTCATCATTTTGGTGCAGGGACTCGGTTGATAGTTAGGGGGGGCTGAGGGCTTCTGCCATTGAGGTTGAGAAGCGTATCCTAGTCCTCTGAGCTTCATGGTTCAACGCTCCTCTTGATTTCGTGCGAAAGAGATGGCTTCCTAAGCGTGTAACGGTTGTCGTGCTTGATCTTCTCCCCGGATCTCCGGCTTCAAGCCCCCAATGAAGGTCCCCAATAGCTGTTTTGGAGACCATCATGAGTTTGATATATTAACCTTTCAAACCTTGTTTGGTACTCCTGAATAGTAGATGTTTGTCGGTCTTTTCTATTGTGCGGCAAGTTCTCGTTAATCTTTTGGTCCTGAAGCTGATCAATAGTCTTTCTTCTTTAACTATGCCTGAGAGAACTCCATGAGTATATTTAAAACCATTAAAACATTGTCTGGCAATCAACCTTCAGGAGTATATCTGCATTTCCTACGCATAGATGCATCCGTAGTTTTATGATAACCCGAAATTCGCTCCGCACTGCGAGATCCAACAATCGTGTCTCCTTCTTCCCATCTTAGGCAGTTCCACTCTCATGGCTTTGGATAGTTGGGATCAATCATAGAACCTCCCCTTGCTTGGAAGTCCTCTCTTTGGGCTGGTGTGATTTGGTTTAAGGCTCTCTCCTTGCTAGATTTCTTTCGGGCTTGGTGGTTGTGTCCAAACTGAGTTCGATAAAGAGAGTCCGATCTTATCCTCCATTCGCCGCCTCCAAGGCTTCGAATTTATCATTGATTGTCCTCCTTAGCAATGCCAGAGAATATGCCTCCAAATCTGTGATTGTTAAGATCTCTCTTTTTGTTGCAAGTTAAGGCAAGTATAGGTTGAGAGAAGTGTGGTCCTAAATGGTTGGTGGATTGGTGATGGTATGCTGTCGGTTATAGGCTTGTTTATTGCAGAATTGTTGGGTGCAGTTTGAGGGTGTGGTTTGGTGGAGTTTAGGGCTCTATGGATGAAGGTTTTAGATCTGTGGTAGATGGGCAGCAAAGGTTCGCTCAGAAATCATGGAAGTTTGCTGCAGAATTGTGTATTTTGTAAGAGCAGAATTGTCGTCGAAGAAACCGCGGATTCTCGATGAAATTTCATCAAAAACTTGAGAGATTTTGTAGAAGGGAATTGCAGCAAAATCTCATTTTATATGCCGCAGGTATGTCCAATATAATCAGAAAATTTCGGCCGTATACTAGTAGTAATTGTTGCAAGTTTGCGTAGTAGAAATTCGTCGTCGAAAAATTTTAGTATGTTTGCGACGAAAATTACAGCAACACAAAATCGTTTTTAGATTTAATTCCTGTCTATCACTCTTAGTGGAAGCCAAGATGATCTATGAAATAGATAAGAAATTTTTTTCAAAAAGAGTGCAATAGATCTTTAAGGGCAACAATATGCTGCTGAATTTTCTGCAGCCCAGATTTTCAAGTTGTCACAGATTGGATTAACCTATCATTAATTTTATAATGATAATTTTTTGACAAACTTACAAAGGAAAATCCACCTGTTGAGTTGTCAAAGCCTATCATAAATTTCATCGAGATTTGGACAGAAAAAACGTATAGCAAGATCAACACACTTCTATGCGGCTGAATGTCTTATAGTGCAGATTTTTAAGTCTAGCAGATTAGACTTAAAAGTATCAATGTTTTATATTAGAATTTTTTGCACAAACCAAGGGGAATCGGCTTTAGGATTGCAAAGCTGTCATAAAAAATTTCCTAGAGAGTTTGGATAGAAAAAATTGCAAGTAGCAAATCCAAACAAAACTGTTTTGTGTCGGCTGAAATTTTTTACCCAGTGCAGATTTTCAAGTACACCAATTTGATGTAAAATGACATGTTTTATTGAGAATTTTTTCATAAAACCAAAGGGAAATCTACTAATTGAAGTTCAAATTGTCATAAAAATTTCGTAGAAGATTTGGATAGAAAAAAGACGCCGTAGCAATATCAAATAGACTGTGTGTATGCTGTTAGAATTCTGCATGTATCTTTCCGTCGTAGAATGAAAACTTTGGCGACAAAAAGTTTATGCAGCAATATGGGAATAATTTTTTTTTAGATTTTTGATAAGGTAACTAATTGCAGCAGCAGTAAGGATGAGACCAGAACCTGTTGCAATTCCCAGGGGAGATCAAGATGATCCTGACCCACACCCCGCGAGGGTTGGAGAATCCGTGGAATTTGGGCGACGATCTTTGAAGCAATTGTGGGAGTGCTTTTGGGCGGTTGTGTAAGGATGATTGCTGGCTGTGAAAGGGCGCGCGATGCCAAGAACGCTGCTCGATACCAAGTGCTAGAACCCTTGCAGATTCTAAGCTTGGGGTGGATCTCTTTAGGGACATCCTCTGAACTCTATCGGGGTTCCTTCCTCCAAGTTGCTGCTCAAAGGCTGCCCGAAAATATTCATCTATTCTTTTTAAAAGAGGATGAATACATGACTATTTATAGGGTTTACTACACCCTACACTCCTAATGGACTCCTACTCAAGCCCTCTTACCAATTTCTCTACTCAGACTCCTAATAGGACTCCTACTCGAAGACTCCTAGTCCTTTACAACTCCTAATTCTTCTTTAAGAAATAACCTTCAAACCCTAGCCGCCTCTTCACCTCTTTAATAAGGGTCACTTAGTAGGTTTTACAAGATATTGCCCCATCAATTAGGCACTCCCAGCTAGAGTCCCTACCATAAGTACTACGCTATAACTTTTGATATTACAATTTTAAACTTTTGGATAGTACCACTATCATAATTTTTGAATTCTAAGTAGTACACCATCAATATGGGTGGTACACTACGGTAGTGTTAGGATTAAGAGCGGCACTAAGAGGGGAGTGGTGAATTAGTGCAGCGGAGAATTCTTCAATTTCGGAAAATATTTCATATGTTGATTAAAACTGATTTGGAAAGATAGCGTATGAGAGCGTAAGTGTAGTGAAAGTAAGAGAAGGAGAAGAAGCAATTTGCAATAAAATGATTTGCAGTTAAAGTAAATTGCACAAAAGGAAATACAAATCAGAATTTAGAGTGGTTCAGTCAATATGACTTACATCCACTTTCGGATTCCACCTCCGTCGAGATCACCGGTGTCCACTAAAGGCCTTCCTTCAATAGGCGAAGTCCAACCACCTTTTACAGCACTTTCTACTTTTGTCGGGTTTAGAAGATAACCCTTACAAGCCTTACTCCTCTTTCTTGAATGGTTACAAAGCTAAGAGAGGGAGGAGGAAAATTCTAACACTTTTACACCCCAAAGATTCAAGATTATAATCACACTTAGGTACCCTTTCATGCAGAAAAGGGTGAGGTATTTATAGGCCCCAATGACTTTAAAAATGGAGCCAAAAAGTATCTCATCCCGGATTTTCGGGGTACTGGCGGTACCACTATCATTATTGGGTAGTACCACCACTTGACACCTGACATTGGGTGGTACCACCGCCTGACAGAGCTCGGAGATCGAGCTCTGGCGGTACCATCGCCTGACAGGGGCAGTACCACCACTTGACACCTGACATTGGGTGGTACCACCGCTCAGTCTGGGGGACTGTGTTGCAGGCAGTGCCACTGTCGGCCCTAGCAGTGGCACCGCTGGACAGAGTCCAGTAACCTGGTTGTGCCTTGTATTCGGCCTAAACCATCATAGCTCCAAGCCCAATTGGCCTCCTAACATAGTTGATGGGATTACCTCCTAAATCAACTCTAATTATCATTCTAACTATGATTAAGGCAAGCATGTTTCGGTATGTTGATTTTTCACTCGACGATCCTCTGGTGAACTTCTCGACGAGTCTTCCGGTGAGTTTTCGGCGAACTCCTGACCAACTCTCGGCTAGTCTTCCAGCGTGCCTTCGGCGATATCGCGAGGAGCTTTTTGGCGAGTCTTCCAACGTGCTTTCGGTGATCTCATGATAAACTCTCGGCGAGCTCCCGGTATATCGTCCGAGTCTTTGACTTTGGCTCATCATTTGCTTTACGCCTTACTGCTATTGTAGTTAATCCTGTACACTTATCTCAACACGAGTTAGATCAAATAATTTACCAATTGATTACAACATCAAGGTAAACAACATGGGATTACAACATCAAGGTAAACAACATGGGATTACAACATCAAGGTAAACAACATGGGATTACAACATCAAGGTAAACAACATGGGATTACAACATCAAGGTAAACAACATGGGATTACAACATCAAGGTAAACAACATGGGATTACAACATCAAGGTAAACAACATGGGATTACAACATCAAGGTAAACAACATGGGATTACAACATCAAGGTAAACAACATGGGATTACAACATCAAGGTAAACAACATGGGATTACAACATCAAGGTAAACAACATGGGATTACAACATCAAGGTAAACAACATGGGATTACAACATCAAGGTAAACAACATGGGATTACAACATCAAGGTAAACAACATGGGATTACAACATCAAGGTAAACAACATGGGATTACAACATCAAGGTAAACAACATGGGATTACAACATCAAGGTAAACAACATGGGATTACAACATCAAGGTAAACAACATGGGATTACAACATCAAGGTAAACAACATGGGATTACAACATCAAGGTAAACAACATGGGATTACAACATCAAGGTAAACAACATGGGATTACAACATCAAGGTAAACAACATGGGATTACAACATCAAGGTAAACAACATGGGATTACAACATCAAGGTAAACAACATGGGATTACAACATCAAGGTAAACAACATGGGATTACAACATCAAGGTAAACAACATGGGATTACAACATCAAGGTAAACAACATGGGATTACAACATCAAGGTAAACAACATGGGATTACAACATCAAGGTAAACAACATGGGATTACAACATCAAGGTAAACAACATGGGATTACAACATCAAGGTAAACAACATGGGATTACAACATCAAGGTAAACAACATGGGATTACAACATCAAGGTAAACAACATGGGATTACAACATCAAGGTAAACAACATGGGATTACAACATCAAGGTAAACAACATGGGATTACAACATCAAGGTAAACAACATGGGATTACAACATCAAGGTAAACAACATGGGATTACAACATCAAGGTAAACAACATGGGATTACAACATCAAGGTAAACAACATGGGATTACAACATCAAGGTAAACAACATGGGATTACAACATCAAGGTAAACAACATGGGATTACAACATCAAGGTAAACAACATGGGATTACAACATCAAGGTAAACAACATGGGATTACAACATCAAGGTAAACAACATGGGATTACAACATCAAGGTAAACAACATGGGATTACAACATCAAGGTAAACAACATGGGATTACAACATCAAGGTAAACAACATGGGATTACAACATCAAAGTAAGCAGAATAAAAGAGAGGGATTTCATCCATTTCTCCCCCTTTGTCATCAGTAAAAGTCATAATCAATTATTCAGGTGGTGGCCAGTCAAAATATCTAAACAACGTATTGAGTTATTGATGAATATGTTGCAACTCAGTCAAAATTTGATCTTGGCGTTGTTCAAGTCGATCTTGACATTATTCAAATCGATCCATCTGAGTCCCTATGTCGTCGATAGATGAGGGAAGTGCTTGCTCTACTGGAGGTGATTCCTCAAAGGGACTAGTTGGAGCAGATTGATTACCCCTAAAGATTAGTATTTCAGGTTTAGGTTCAAGTTGGAGGGGATCAGTCCTTCTAGGCAATCTAATCCATATACTATTTCTAAATATACATCTCATCCGTCGAAGTAGGTTTTTATTTATGATACTAAATCTGTCTAATTTTATAACTTCTTCGTCGAGTGGAATAACAATATCATAGGCATGGAGTAGTCTTGTGATTAAGCCACCATATGGAAGCATCATTTCCTTTTTTGATAGTTCAATCATGTTTTGTTGGATTATGTAATCAAAATAATTGTTATGTCCCTTCATAATCCAATACATGGTACCTAATTCTATTTGACTTACTTCATCATGATGATATTGTTTTGGGAGAATGATACTTATCAGGATGTGATGAAGTATTTTGGTGCTTAAAGGTTAGTAATTGTTTACAATTTTTTGGAAGAATAATTAAGTAGGATTACCAAAATTGTTCTAAGGCATACCAGTAAGTTGTCCCCAACTGATTCTTCATCCCATTATCTCTAAAATAACACCCTCTTTCTTTTAACGGAATTTCTATGATGTTGCAAATTGTGCTATCCGTAAAGGTATATGATATCCTAAGAGATAGGCTAGATACCCTTTCGTTTTTCATCTACATGTAAATTGTTGTAAATAGCTTAACATTTGATGGATGCTAGGTAGATAAGTTCACTTATTTGATGGATTGATAGAATGTCTAGATAGCAAACCATTGAATGAGTTCTAAATCATTTAAATCTTCTAAATCAACATATTTACCCTTTTGACATGCCTAGACTCTATGGAAGAAAATTTTAGAGCATGTTGATTAGAATTGAAAAGTAAGGAGTCATAATTTTCATCTAATCTCCTCTTCCCTTTGTACCTAGAGGATCTTTTAGAACCCTGAAGACTACAAGTATGAAGACGAATAAGAAGCAAGAATAAGTAATTCAAGGGGAATCAATTTGGTTTAGAGGATACCTTATTAGTTCTTCCTTCTAGAGATTTTTAAAAGAATGTCATAGATTGATCCTTAATCTAGTAGAAAGTGGGGATTTTTGAGTTGCTATAGGGAGAGCAATAGGTTTGTAGTTGTTTGGAGGAGTGCAAAATGTGTTGGGGTCGGTTCTACCACCAGCCCCTAACTTGTGTTTATAAGGGGGCAGGTTGCAGGCCGTGGCACCGCTGACTAGGCGATGCTACCGCCAGCTAGGCGGTGCTACCGACCTACAACATGTGACAACTAGTGGTGCTACCGCCAGCTAGGCGGTGCCACCGCTACAAGCAGTGCACACTGCTCACAAAGTGCACACACACTCACACATATCATCATGTGAAATTTGCATCATAAGAGGAGAAAATCCATATCAAAAATCATATAAAACTCGTAAATGCATACCACAAGTTCAAGATTCATATCAAAACATCATACAAAACTCGTAAAAATGCATACTATAAGTTTATGATTCAAGGAGCGAACTTTGTAAGATACAAATCTAAGAAGTCTAAAAACGAAATTCAACCAATATTCATGCATTTAGACAATTTAACATCCCTAATTCCCTTCTAATGAAATCAAATTGTTCTTCATTTAATGGTTTTATAAAGATATCAACTAATTAATGTTTCGTATCAATAAACTCTAAGATTACATCATGATTATTAACAAGATCTCATATAAGTGATGCTTAATTGTCAGCTGTTTAGTTCTAGAATATTGAATTAGATTTTTTTGTTAACATATTGCACTTTGTGTTATCACATTTTATGGGAATGTTTCTTTAAGATGAATCTTGTAATCCTCTAATGTATTTTTTCATCCATACGACTTGTGCACAATATGTATTAGCCACAATGTATTCGACTTCGGTCGTGGATAGTGCAATAGAGTTTTGTTTCTTGGAAGACACAAGAGACAAGTGTGTGTCCTAAAATTGACACATTCGGATATGCTTTTTCTATCTAATCTACATCCAGCAAAATCCACATCAGCATAAGCAATTAATTTAAATTTTTTGGATTTTAGATACCATAACCCTAGATTTGTAGTTCCTTTAAGATATCTAAGTATCTTTGATGCTTTAAAATGAGATAGCTTAGGATTAGACTGAAATATAGCACAAGTCCTACGCTAAACATAATGTCCGGTCTAGTTGCGATGAGGTATAGTAAACTACCTATCATACCCCTATAAGCTTTTTGATCAAAGCTTTCTCCACTTTCGTTAATGTCTAACTTAGTGGAGGTACTCATAGGAGTGTTGATAGCCTTTGAGCTATCCATATTAAAAAAAAAAAAAAAAAAAAAAAAAAAAAAAAAAAAAAAAAAAAAAAAAAAAAAAAAAAAAAAAAAAAAAAAAAAAAAAAAAAAAAAAAAAAAAAAAAAAAAAAAAAAAAAAAAAAAAAAAAAAAAAAAAAAAAAAAAAAAAAAAAAAAAAAAAAAAAAAAAAAAAAAAAAAAAAAAAAAAAAAAAAAAAAAAAAAAAAAAAAAAAAAAAAAAAAAAAAAAAAAAAAAAAAAAAAAAAAAAAAAAAAAAAAAAAAAAAAAAAAAAAAAAAAAAAAAAAAAAAAAAAAAAAAAAAAAAAAAAAAAAAAAAAAAAAAAAAAAAAAAAAAAAAAAAAAAAAAAAAAAAAAAAAAAAAAAAAAAAAAAAAAAAAAAAAAAAAAAAAAAAAAAAAAAAAAAAAAAAAAAAAAAAAAAAAAAAAAAAAAAAAAAAAAAAAAAAAAAAAAAAAAAAAAAAAAAAAAAAAAAAAAAAAAAAAAAAAAAAAAAAAAAAAAAAAAAAAAAAAAAAAAAAAAAAAAAAAAAAAAAAAAAAAAAAAAAAAAAAAAAAAAAAAAAAAAAAAAAAAAAAAAAAAAAAAAAAAAAAAAAAAAAAAAAAAAAAAAAAAAAAAAAAAAAAAAAAAAAAAAAAAAAAAAAAAAAAAAAAAAAAAAAAAAAAAAAAAAAAAAAAAAAAAAAAAAAAAAAAAAAAAAAAAAAAAAAAAAAAAAAAAAAAAAAAAAAAAAAAAAAAAAAAAAAAAAAAAAAAAAAAAAAAAAAAAAAAAAAAAAAAAAAAAAAAAAAAAAAAAAAAAAAAAAAAAAAAAAAAAAAAAAAAAAAAAAAAAAAAAAAAAAAAAAAAAAAAAAAAAAAAAAAAAAAAAAAAAAAAAAAAAAAAAAAAAAAAAAAAAAAAAAAAAAAAAAAAAAAAAAAAAAAAAAAAAAAAAAAAAAAAAAAAAAAAAAAAAAAAAAAAAAAAAAAAAAAAAAAAAAAAAAAAAAAAAAAAAAAAAAAAAAAAAAAAAAAAAAAAAAAAAAAAAAAAAAAAAAAAAAAAAAAAAAAAAAAAAAAAAAAAAAAAAAAAAAAAAAAAAAAAAAAAAAAAAAAAAAAAAAAAAAAAAAAAAAAAAAAAAAAAAAAAAAAAAAAAAAAAAAAAAAAAAAAAAAAAAAAAAAAAAAAAAAAAAAAAAAAAAAAAAAAAATATTTTTAAATTTTTTAATAAATAATGTAGTATCGACCGTGCCTTTAGAGAAATTATTATGAAGTAGAAATGAGCTAAGTCTCTTATACCAAGTCCTTGGGGCTTGTTTCAATTCATAGAGAGCTTTAGTCAATTTAAACACATGATTAGGAAAATTATCATTCTCAAATCTGAGAGGTTGTTCGACATAAACTTTTCGAAAATAAAACTATTAAGAAAAGCACTTTTAACATCCATTTGAAATAGCTTAAAATTATTACTATTAGCATAGGCAAGGAGCATCCTTATGGCTTCTAATCGTGCCACAGGAGTGAAGGTTTCTTCATAATCGATACATTCTTCTTGGTTGAAACCTTTGGCCACTAATCTAGCCTTGTTTCTAACTATGATACCAAATTCATTTTGTTTGTTCTAAATACCCATTTAGTACCAATAACTAAATGGTCATTTGGCCTTGGAATAAGCTTTCACACCTCATTTCTCTCAAATTGATTCAACTCTTCTTGCATTTGCATGACCCATGACTCATCTTTCATAGCCTCATCAATGCATTTAGGGTTCAATTGGGAGAGAAAAAACGACGTTTGGCATAAATTTTTTAAGGAGAAGAACGAGTTTGAACCCCTTTCGATATGTCTCATATAATTAGCTTCTTAGGATGAGCATCTATATACTTCCATTCCTTCGGTAAGAAAGGTTCAGAAGAAGATGCATCTAAGTTACTAGATGGAGAAAGGGATTCATTCAAATTCAAGGCATCAAGATTAAGATCTTCATCAAAATCATTTTTCTTAACTTTGAAAACTTCGTTAAAAACACATGAATTGATTCTTCTATAATTAAAGTTCTTTTATTAAAGATGCGAAAAAGCCTTTGAAATAGAAGAATAACCAAGAAAAATTCCTTCATCGGATTTTGCATCAAAATTTTTCTAAAGTATTTTTTCATTAAAAATAAAACATTTACACCCGAAAACCTTAAATATGAAACATTAGGTTTTTGTTGTTCCACAACTCATAAGGAGTTTTGAAAAGTAATGGTCTTCCTAGAACTCTATTCAGGACATAGCATGTCATATTTATGGCTTCGGCTCAAAGTATTTGGGTAGGCTATGTTCGTTAACAATAGTTCTTGTCATTTCTTGTAAGTTTCTCATTTTTTTTTCTACTACTCTATTTTGTTGAGGATTTCTAGGAGTAGAAAATTATGGTTGTATTCATTAGATCCATAAAATCTTAAAATCATGGTTTTGAATTTCCCACCGTGATCACTTCGAATTGATGAAACTCATAAAACCCTTTCTTATTTTGAACAAGTTTACAACAACTTAGAAAAATATCTAAGCAATCACTTTGTGTGCTAGAAATAAGTTCATATGTATCTACTATAATCATCCACGATAACAAAGGCGTATTTGCACCTCCTAGGTTTTGATATAGCAATTGATCCGACAAAGTCCATATGGATCAATTGCAATGGTCTAGATGTGCTTATTTGGTTCTTTTGGTTGTGAAACTACTTTTTATTGTTTTCCTAGTTGGCATGCATCACACACTATGTTTTTAATGAACTTAATGTGAGAAATTCCTCTCACAAGTTCTTTTAGATGAGATTTGGAGATTAGTTTCATGCTAGCATGACCTAATCTCCTATGCCAAAGCTAAGCATCGTCATTTAAAATCGAAAAAAACACTATTCACTACAAAGATCACTAATCTCGATAGTGTAGACATTATTTTTATTTTAGGGCAATCATAGATGTGTTTTTGTATAGGTTTTTCAATAATGCAAGCATTCGATTCAAATCTAACGATATATTCTTTTATCACACAATTGACTAATACTCAAAAGGTATAGCTTTAAACCATCAACTAACAATACATCTTTCAATAAAAAGGTTGGATTTGTTACCTATGGTTCATTGCCTAATGATTTTACCCTTTATTATTATCTCTAAATGTGAATATCATTTGTCTTGCTAGTGAGCTTAGAGAATTGAGATGGATCTCCATCATATACCTTGAGCATTCACTATCAGGTACCATCTCTTGCTCCTAGCTGTGAATATTTTTCTATAAAAAGGATGATTTTTAGGTACCATTTGACCTTGGGTGCCTCAAAAATCGATACTATAAAGCTTATCATGTTGCATTGAGTCATTTGAGTTCTCTTAGGAACCCAAATCAATTTATGTGGAGTATATTTCTTAAATGGACATTTGTACCATATGTCAAGTTTGGCAACTAAAGTTGCATTTGTTGTGAGGTGATATATGCAAGGTAGAGCCTTTAACAAAGATGGTAGGATTTTGGTAAGAGCTACTCACAAATCCGATTCCGCCTCTCCTATGAACTTGACCCTTGTTGGCAAGGATCATGTTCAAGACTTGCTACCAACCTCAACTTTTCTAAGGTTTTCTTTGAGTAGCAAGTTTTCCTTTCTAAGTGTTTCTATTTCATGGCATTTTGTGCAGGGTGCTAAGCTATTATCATGTTCAATTTTTAGTCTATCAAAATCGATAACAAGAGAAGCATGTACTTTTTCCAAGAGTTATACTTTTTACTCAAGATTCTACATTCATCAAACAATTTATGAAAGACACTTAAAAGCTTATCGAAAGATAAATTTGCATCTAATGAACTTGTTACCTCATCTCCAATAGCCATTAGTACATAGTGAGTAACTTGCTCGGTATTGGTTGGCTCCTCTTCCTCAGATGCACTTGAGTCATCATAAGAGGGCGGGGGGGGGGGGGGGGGGGGGGGGGGGGGGGGGGGGGGGGGGGGGGGGGGGGGGGGGGGGGGGGGGGGGGGGGGGGGGGGGGGGGGGGGGGGGGGGGGGGGGGGGGGGGGGGGGGGGGGGGGGGGGGGGGGGGGGGGGGGGGGGGGGGGGGGGGGGGGGGGGGGGGGGGGGGGGGGGGGGGGGGGGGGGGGGGGGGGGGGGGGGGGGGGGGGGGGGGGGGGGGGGGGGGGGGGGGGGGGGGGGGGGGGGGGGGGGGGGGGGGGGGGGGGGGGGGGGGGGGGGGGGGGGGGGGGGGGGGGGGGGGGGGGGGGGGGGGGGGGGGGGGGGGGGGGGGGGGGGGGGGGGGGGGGGGGGGGGGGGGGGGGGGGGGGGGGGGGGGGGGGGGGGGGGGGGGGGGGGGGGGGGGGGGGGGGGGGGGGGGGGGGGGGGGGGGGGGGGGGGGGGGGGGGGGGGGGGGGGGGGGGGGGGGGGGGGGGGGGGGGGGGGGGGGGGGGGGGGGGGGGGGGGGGGGGGGGGGGGGGGGGGGGGGGGGGGGGGGGGGGGGGGGGGGGGGGGGGGGGGGGGGGGGGGGGGGGGGGGGGGGGGGGGGGGGGGGGGGGGGGGGGGGGGGGGGGGGGGGGGGGGGGGGGGGGGGGGGGGGGGGGGGGGGGGGGGGGGGGGGGGGGGGGGGGGGGGGGGGGGGGGGGGGGGGGGGGGGGGGGGGGGGGGGGGGGGGGGGGGGGGGGGGGGGGGGGGGGGGGGGGGGGGGGGGGGGGGGGGGGGGGGGGGGGGGGGGGGGGGGGGGGGGGGGGGGGGGGGGGGGGGGGGGGGGGGGGGGGGGGGGGGGGGGGGGGGGGGGGGGGGGGGGGGGGGGGGGGGGGGGGGGGGGGGGGGGGGGGGGGGGGGGGGGGGGGGGGGGGGGGGGGGGGGGGGGGGGGGGGGGGGGGGGGGGGGGGGGGGGGGGGGGGGGGGGGGGGGGGGGGGGGGGGGGGGGGGGGGGGGGGGGGGGGGGGGGGGGGGGGGGGGGGGGGGGGGGGGGGGGGGGGGGGGGGGGGGGGGGGGGGGGGGGGGGGGGGGGGGGGGGGGGGGGGGGGGGGGGGGGGGGGGGGGGGGGGGGGGGGGGGGGGGGGGGGGGGGGGGGGGGGGGGGGGGGGGGGGGGGGGGGGGGGGGGGGGGGGGGGGGGGGGGGGGGGGGGGGGGGGGGGGGGGGGGGGGGGGGGGGGGGGGGGGGGGGGGGGGGGGGGGGGGGGGGGGGGGGGGGGGGGGGGGGGGGGGGGGGGGGGGGGGGGGGGGGGGGGGGGGGGGGGGGGGGGGGGGGGGGGGGGGGGGGGGGGGGGGGGGGGGGGGGGGGGGGGGGGGGGGGGGGGGGGGGGGGGGGGGGGGGGGGGGGGGGGGGGGGGGGGGGGGGGGGGGGGGGGGGGGGGGGGGGGGGGGGGGGGGGGGGGGGGGGGGGGGGGGGGGGGGGGGGGGGGGGGGGGGGGGGGGGGGGGGGGGGGGGGGGGGGGGGGGGGGGGGGGGGGGGGGGGGGGGGGGGGGGGGGGGGGGGGGGGGGGGGGGGGGGGGGGGGGGGGGGGGGGGGGGGGGGGGGGGGGGGGGGGGGGGGGGGGGGGGGGGGGGGGGGGGGGGGGGGGGGGGGGGGGGGGGGGGGGGGGGGGGGGGGGGGGGGGGGGGGGGGGGGGGGGGGGGGGGGGGGGGGGGGGGGGGGGGGGGGGGGGGGGGGGGGGGGGGGGGGGGGGGGGGGGGGGGGGGGGGGGGGGGGGGGGGGGGGGGGGGGGGGGGGGGGGGGGGGGGGGGGGGGGGGGGGGGGGGGGGGGGGGGGGGGGGGGGGGGGGGGGGGGGGGGGGGGGGGGGGGGGGGGGGGGGGGGGGGGGGGGGGGGGGGGGGGGGGGGGGGGGGGGGGGGGGGGGGGGGGGGGGGGGGGGGGGGGGGGGGGGGGGGGGGGGGGGGGGGGGGGGGGGGGGGGGGGGGGGGGGGGGGGGGGGGGGGCCCCCCCCCCCCCCCCCCCCCCCCCCCCCCCCCCCCCCCCCCCCCCCCCCCCCCCCCCCCCCCCCCCCCCCCCCCCCCCCCCCCCCCCCCCCCCCCCCCCCCCCCCCCCCCCCCCCCCCCCCCCCCCCCCCCCCCCCCCCCCCCCCCCCCCCCCCCCCCCCCCCCCCCCCCCCCCCCCCCCCCCCCCCCCCCCCCCCCCCCCCCCCCCCCCCCCCCCCCCCCCCCCCCCCCCCCCCCCCCCCCCCCCCCCCCCCCCCCCCCCCCCCCCCCCCCCCCCCCCCCCCCCCCCCCCCCCCCCCCCCCCCCCCCCCCCCCCCCCCCCCCCCCCCCCCCCCCCCCCCCCCCCCCCCCCCCCCCCCCCCCCCCCCCCCCCCCCCCCCCCCCCCCCCCCCCCCCCCCCCCCCCCCCCCCCCCCCCCCCCCCCCCCCCCCCCCCCCCCCCCCCCCCCCCCCCCCCCCCCCCCCCCCCCCCCCCCCCCCCCCCCCCCCCCCCCCCCCCCCCCCCCCCCCCCCCCCCCCCCCCCCCCCCCCCCCCCCCCCCCCCCCCCCCCCCCCCCCCCCCCCCCCCCCCCCCCCCCCCCCCCCCCCCCCCCCCCCCCCCCCCCCCCCCCCCCCCCCCCCCCCCCCCCCCCCCCCCCCCCCCCCCCCCCCCCCCCCCCCCCCCCCCCCCCCCCCCCCCCCCCCCCCCCCCCCCCCCCCCCCCCCCCCCCCCCCCCCCCCCCCCCCCCCCCCCCCCCCCCCCCCCCCCCCCCCCCCCCCCCCCCCCCCCCCCCCCCCCCCCCCCCCCCCCCCCCCCCCCCCCCCCCCCCCCCCCCCCCCCCCCCCCCCCCCCCCCCCCCCCCCCCCCCCCCCCCCCCCCCCCCCCCCCCCCCCCCCCCCCCCCCCCCCCCCCCCCCCCCCCCCCCCCCCCCCCCCCCCCCCCCCCCCCCCCCCCCCCCCCCCCCCCCCCCCCCCCCCCCCCCCCCCCCCCCCCCCCCCCCCCCCCCCCCCCCCCCCCCCCCCCCCCCCCCCCCCCCCCCCCCCCCCCCCCCCCCCCCCCCCCCCCCCCCCCCCCCCCCCCCCCCCCCCCCCCCCCCCCCCCCCCCCCCCCCCCCCCCCCCCCCCCCCCCCCCCCCCCCCCCCCCCCCCCCCCCCCCCCCCCCCCCCCCCCCCCCCCCCCCCCCCCCCCCCCCCCCCCCCCCCCCCCCCCCCCCCCCCCCCCCCCCCCCCCCCCCCCCCCCCCCCCCCCCCCCCCCCCCCCCCCCCCCCCCCCCCCCCCCCCCCCCCCCCCCCCCCCCCCCCCCCCCCCCCCCCCCCCCCCCCCCCCCCCCCCCCCCCCCCCCCCCCCCCCCCCCCCCCCCCCCCCCCCCCCCCCCCCCCCCCCCCCCCCCCCCACCACTTTCCTTACCCATTTCCTTTTACAGTACTTTCTCCTTTTGTTGGGTTTATGAGAACTTACAAGCCTTACTCCTCTTTCTTGAATGGTTACAAAGCTAAGAGAGGGAGGAGAAAAACTCTAGCACTTTACACCCCAAAGATTCAAGATTATAATCACACTTAGGTACCCTAGAGGGGCGGTCGGTACTCATAGCTGCAGATTAAACTGGCGCGGGGGGGGGAGTACTTACGCCAGACATCTGGGGGACTGGTGGTTGCAGGCAAGTTTGCCACCGCTGGACAGAGTCCAGCAACTTGGTTGGGCCTTGTCTTCGGCCCAAACCATCCTAGCTCCGAGCCCAGTTGGCCCCCTAACAGAGTTGATGGGATTACCTCCCAAATCAATTCTAATTATCATTCTAACTATGATTAAGGCAAGCATGTTCTGGTATGTCAATTTTTCACTCGGCGATCCTCGGTGAACTTCTCGGCACAGTCTTATAGTGAGCTTCCGGCGAATTCCCAACCAACTCTCGGTAGTCTTCCAGCGTGCTTTCGACGATCTTCTGATGAGATTTCGGTGAGTCTTCCAACGTGCTTCTAGTGATCTCATGATGAACTCTAGGCGAGTTCTTGGTATATCGTCCAAGTCTTTGACTTCGGTTCATCATTTGCTTTACACCTTACTGCTATCGTAGTTAATCCTACACACTTGATCTCAACACATGGATTATATTAAATAATTTATAATTGATTCATCACAAATAAGTTCAATAGGTAGCATGACAAGTACTGTTTGTGCTATCGGTTGATTCAAGTGGTACCACCGCTTGGGCGTAGTAGTACCACCGCTTGGGCCTAGAAGTACCACTGTCCAAGCCAACTCAAGTCCATTGTTTTAGCGTTCTAATAGGCCTAATTTAACCCTGGTTAAAGCCCATTGGCTTTATCAACAAGTTTGCATGGTTTTGGCCCGATCCTAACTTAGTTTGACTCAAAAAGACATCAAACAAGACTTTAACAATTCAACAATATATCCTACACAATTACAAAGCTTTCAACATGTTGAATACTATTTTATCAAGTCGTCCAATCTTTCGATACTTTATTTGAAACTCCAACACGTTGCCCTTTCCTTCAGCATATCGCTCGATCCATCGGCATGTCAACTTTTCTACGACATATGATATTTTAGCATAATATCTGATCCTTCTAGCAATATGCCTAAACTTATAGCACAAAGTTCAATCGTCCAACTCTATGTCCAATTTCCAACATAATGCTTTCCTTAGCACAATGTCTGATTCTCCTACTTCGACAATTTGCCCTTGATGGTTCGAGTCCTTGATCAATATATTTCTTGTGTCACTTCTCTCAAAGTATATTAGTTTGTAAACTCATCAATTGATTTTATTATCAAAATCCAGAATTGGATCACCCTCATTAATTTTGCTTTAAATGTCATCCTTTTTCATGTTTTAAATGTTTTGATGCTTAAAAAAGTGTTTCAGAACATTATATTAAGGATTTCTTATAGTAGAGATTTGATAATACTAATGGCTTTATCTGATTTCCTAGGATATTATTACTCTCCCCAAACAAGATGGTGGTTAGGGCATTCATTTGACCACTACTAGTCTTGCTCTTCAAGCAAAAAAGAGTTTCCATAGTGTTGAATTAGGAGTCCAATCTTTAGGTCAAAGTGGTTACTGTTAAATGACATTATCTCCCCTTAGAAGCATGTTAATTATTCTCTTGTTAATTGTTGTTGGAGTCTTTTTCTCTATATTTTCTCCATGAGAGTTTATCTTTTTTCATCGGTGATAGTATTTCTATTGATGTGATGCATTATAACTAATTATTTGAGGTCCCTCTTTTATTGAAGCTAACATTTATAAATATGGATTTCAACTTTGAAAATGTTATAATTTCTAGCTTGATTTAGGGTTTGTCTTTTCAGGTACCAAACCCGTTTTGATAATATATTGGAATGGTACATATCAGTCTATATTGGTATATTGACACATGGTATGCAGGTGGTGTATACTGGGGGTTTGGCGAGAAAGAAAAAGAGAGAGAAGTGGAAGGGGCGATGTCGGAATAGAGAAGGAAGGAGGAAGGAAGAAAGAGGGAAGAAGTGACGAAAGAAGAAGGAAGAAGAAAAAAGATGATGAGGAGAAAAAGAATAGTAGTAGTGTACTTGGGAAGCTACAACATTAGTAGTAGTGGTGAAGTAATAATATCATCGAAGTGGCAATAGTAACAATGACGATATCTTAATAGCGAAGTTGTAGTGAGAACATAGATGAAGTAGTAACAGCAAGGCGGTAGCATCTTACACAAGAAGAGGGCTCGCATTTGTGATGGTGAGTTGGTGACCTCTTATGCGACAATGAAGCATGACAACAATAGTGGCAAAGCAGCAATGGCGAGGCGACAACATCTTAATTGGAGAAGAGAGCTTGCTAGTCGTAAGTCATAATCTCTTTTTTTTAACATTAATTTGGATAGGATCTCCACTATATCTTTGATTTTTTTATTAAGTTAACTAAATCACTCAAAATGGGATGGTCCGCATATTGGCCCACATCTAGACAAGTACTATATCTCTCGTCTAATACCATTTTGGGTGGTACAATAAATATTTGTTTGGTTGATAATTAATCATGGGTTACATATATAATACTATCCTTATTTGGGTTAGTGGGTGGACCTTTGGTTACAAGGATTAGTATTCCCTTAGCCTCTATGATAATAAGAGGATATGGAAGATGCAACTATTAACTAAATTGCTTATAGGTATTTGAGAGGTTGCTCTAGTAACACTAGTTTGTGTAAGGAGTGTTAGGTGAGGCTATAGAAGGTTCTTATCCTCCTAGAGTTTAATTATTTTGTTGAAAATTGCTTCATCATAGGCTTCTTACCACTGGGAGATTAGCTAAGATTGGTATTTGTGATTTTAAACTATGTATGCTATTGTACGGAGAAGGCATGGATATGCAGGATCACTTATTTTTTTTAGTGCAAATTTGCTTGTGAAGTATGGAGTGGGCTAGAGATTTTGGTATATCCTTTGCTCATAAGAATGATTAAAAACTTGAGGTTGAGAGAGAGGGGAGAGCCTACTAAAATCAGTTATTAACTATTGAGAGCCTTGATTGCCTGTGACATTTGGTTGATTTGGAAGGCCCTTAATGAGGCCACCTTCAAATGGAGTTAAGGATTAGCTTTCTCAATTCTGTTTAAGGGATTAGCTTTCTCAATTATGTTTAAGGAATGTTTGTGGAATAATCAATTACTTATAATTTAGTCCAAACCCAAAGGATAGATGGTTTAAGCTTAATTCTGATGATGGTGCATTTAATATGCCGGATGATTATAGGTGGAATAGGGTTCCTTCTTAGAAATAGTGTAGGGATACGTATGATGTATGATGGTTAGACTATGTCAATTTATCGAAAATCATATGTTGAAAACCTGAATAATTATGATCAAATATGGGATTGAGCTTGCGATTGAGGAGAGGGTCCCAAGATGATAGTTGAATATGATGCAAAGTTGATTATTAAGTTCATTAACAAAGAAGACATCTTCTATGAAGTCATTAAATTGCTAAAAAAATACAATTGCAACGAAACACGCAAATAAATTTAGTAAATTTAATAGGCCACACAGTTAAATAAAATGATCATAATATAAACATGATGTTTTTGGGTTGCTTCCAAATTTGTTGCTTCACCAAAGGCCCTTTTGTACCTTTGCCAAAGCTTTGCTTCATCAAAATGTGGTCGAACAAGCAAAGTTTGGATTGTTAAGCAAATGTCTTACCAATGATTAAGTTTTCAGACATTGCATAGCATAGCATTACCAATGCCATATCTAACTTGTTCAAATAAGCTATAGCTTAAAGCAGGTTGACCAACAGAATGTTACAAAGTATATAATTCACTAACAGATGAAATATCATGCAACCATCAAAAGACATTATATTGTACAAAGCTGAATTAAGTCAACATCCTAAAATTTATTCAAATAGAAATAGACATTTCAAGTAAATGAATATATATATATATATATATATATATATATATATATATATATATATATATATATATATATATATATATATATATATATATATATATATATATATATATATATATATATATATATATATATATATATATATATATATATATATATATATATATATATATATATATATATATATATATATATATATATATATATATATATATATATATATATATATATATATATATATATATATATATATATATATATATATATATATATATATATATATATATATATATATATATATATATATATATATATATATATATATATATATATATATATATATATATATATATATATATATATATATATATATATATATATATATATATATATATATATATATATATATATATATATATATATATATATATATATATATATATATATATATATATATATATATATATATATATATATATATATATATATATATATATATATATATATATATATATATATATATATATATATATATATATATATATATATATATATATATATATATATATATATATATATATATATATATATATATATATATATATATATATATATATATATATATATATATATATATATATATATATATATATATATATATATATATATATATATATATATATATATATATATATATATATATATATATATATATATATATATATATATATATATATATATATATATATATATATATATATATATATATATATATATATATATATATATATATATATATATATATATATATATATATATATATATATATATATATATATATATATATATATATATATATATATATATATATATATATATATATATATATATATATATATATATATATATATATATATATATATATATATATATATATATATATATATATATATATATATATATATATATATATATATATATATATATATATATATATATATATATATATATATATATATATATATATATATATATATATATATATATATATATATATATATATATATATATATATATATATATATATATATATATATATATATATATATATATATATATATATATATATATATATATATATATATATATATATATATATATATATATATATATATATATATATATATATATATATATATATATATATATATATATATATATATATATATATATATATATATATATATATATATATATATATATATATATATATATATATATATATATATATATATATATATATATATATATATATATATATATATATATATATATATATATATATATATATATATATATATATATATATATATATATATATATATATATATATATATATATATATATATATATATATATATATATATATATATATATATATATATATATATATATATATATATATATATATATATATATATATATATATATATATATATATATATATATATATATGTTGCTATCGTAAGACATAGCAATATGGGACCAACAAATAAAGATATCAAATGATGCTCTGCTCTCGACGACAATATGAAATTCCACTTAAAGCTATTCTTCATAATTTTATTCTTATAAATGTCATCATGTGCTTATTCATCAAAGTTGCAATAGGACTAACTCCCTCCTAATTGAACACGAATATCTATACTTGAAAATATTTTCTAGGAAATAATAAAATCTTGTTTAATTTTTCTTCAAGAAATTTAAATATTATCTATTTATTTTCAACTTTTAAGATAGTCAAGCGGTCAAATATTACCTCCTAATTCAATATGAAATAACCAAATATTATTTACTTTTTCTTCATGAAGATTCAAATATTACCTGATTATTATGAGTTTTCAATATAATCAATCAGTCAAAATCTAATCAATAAATAAAGTCCACTAATCTGTAGAGTATTTTTGTTATTTAGTAGGCACTACTCTTCCTACATGATTGACGTAACAAATGAGTACCATGGACTTGAATAATATAATGAATATCCAATGGCCTAGAGGGATACAGCTACATACATTTAAACTTCCTAAGATTTTGTAGTGGCCAAAGCCTCTTGATGTGGTAGTCATGTTTATTTTTGAATAATCTAATCATACTTGTTTGAGGCTAAGGCAAAGAGATAAGAAAATAAAACTTCACAACTTACCTATAAAGGCCTTATTTTTGTGAAAGTTCTAATGTTCTCTCACATAAATTCACTGACTAACTTATGACCATAAACCATAATGTCATGTCTGCAAAGCACCGACATGATTTCATTTGCTATAACTTGGAATGTTATGGCCATAACTTATCCAAAAGCTAAAGGTTTGATAGAAGCATATAAATATCACAAAACATGAATTATCTTTCTGCAGACAGAAAGTATATAATCCCAATATGGTTGTAGAGTTAGAATAAATTACCTTTTCTATTACTAAGATGGGCTTGATCAAGCACAAAAAGGAACTCAAGATGTTGCCCTCACTGGTCTCATTTAGAAGACTTTTAAAGATTTATGATTCACATTAAAAAATAATAAAATTATTTTTGTATATCTAATATTGTATAGAGTGAGTAGAGTGATACTAAATTTATAGATTTCTCAGGAGGATACTCAAAAGCTACATGAACTGAAATCCTAGAGATCAATTTGTATATCACTTTCTTCTTTTAACACAGTTCTTCGTAAGGAAAGAACAAACTGAGAATTAGAAATAAAAAGTAAAATTAAAAGTGTCTCACAGGATTTACTCAGCATATTATGATTATATTTAAGCAACGTCACCTAGCAAAAACACGGATTCAAACATGATTCATAATTTCTATCCGTACCGATGTACCGAGTCTCGCTCAATACAGTATGCATACTAATGGTACGTTAAGGCATATTGCCAATATGCCTAAAATGAGTTAAAATCCTTTCAAAAATATCTAAAAATATAAAAATTTAGAATATAATTTTTAAGATATAAATAAATATAAATTTAGCATAGCTTTAGGAAAAATAATGTAAATTAGAAAATATTGTCACATATCTTTTTCGAGCTTTGAGGAGTAGGATCGTGGTATGTTTTAGATCATCCTTCCGTTAATATTGAATTATCTAGTGGTTAAGTGGTATTGTCAAAGGTAAGGTGTTGACTATAACGAAACCTTCTAACCTATAGTCAAGCTAAAATCTATCTGAATTTTATTGGCTATTGTAGCACACTATGATTATGAGATCTGACAAATGGATGTGACAACCGCATTCCTTAATGGCAACCTTGGGGAGGTGTATATGATATAGCCTTAGGGATTCGTGTCCAAGGATTACCTAAATAAGGTGGTGTGTAGGTTGCTTAGGTCCATTTATGAATTAAAGCAAGCTTCTCGAAATTGGAACATAAGATTTAATCAGGTAATCAAATCTCATGACTTCGTTAAGAACGAATATGAGCCTTATGTGTATAGAAAGGTTAGTGGAAGCACTATCACATTCTTGGTGTTATATGTGGATGACATCCTGATCATTGGGAATGATGTACGAATGCTATCCACATTAAAGACTTGGTTATCTAAACACTTTTCCATGAAGGACTTAGAGGAAGCATCCTATATCTTGGTGATTAAGATCTATAGAGATAGATCCAAGAGGATGCTTGGCTTGTCCTAGTCCAAGTACATAGTCACCATTGTCAAAAGGTTTGGCATTAAAAATTTCATGAGAGGACTTATACTGATGAGACATGAGATATCGCTTTCTAGGAGTATGTCCCTAAATACTTTTGAAGAAAGGGCGAACATGGATAGGATACCCTATGCCTCAATGATAGGGTATATCATGTATGCCATGCTATATACTAGACCTGATATAGTGCTTGCTCTGAGTGTCATAAGCAGGTATCAAGCAGATCTAGGCTTGGAGCACTAGAAAGCAGTAAAGTGTATCCTTAAGTACTTGAGAATGACTAAGAATCTTTTACTGGTATATGGAGGTAGTAGCCTCAAGGTTGAAGGCTATATAGACTCAGGTTTCCAATCCGATGTTAATGATAGCAAGTCAAATTCGGGGTATGTGTACGCCCTGAATGGAGGAGTAGTGTGCTGGAAGAGTTCGAAGCAAGATACTACTATTGACTCGACCATAAAGACGGAGTACATTGTTGCATCAAAGGCAGCAAAGGAGGGAGTCTGGATAAAGAAGTTCATCACAAATCTAGAAGTTGTACTAGGCAGCGAGGAGTCGATTCCCTTATATTGCGACAATAACGGGGCGATTGGTCAAGCAAAGAAACCTAGGTCTCATTAGAAATGTTCTGAGGAGGTTCCAGCTTATTAGAGAGATCATGGCCCAAGGAGATTGTTAAAACCCTTGCAAATTCTAAGCTTGGGGTTGATCTCTTTAGGGGATCGACCTCCTTGGAACTCTATAGGGGTTCCTTCCTCCAAGTTGCTGCACAAAGGCTGTAGAAAAGATTCATCTATTGCTTATTAAAGAGGATGAATACATGACTATTTATAGGGTTTCTAAACCCTAACTCCTAATAGGACTCCTACTCAATTAATACTTCTACTCAAGACTCCTAATAGGACTCCTACTCAAGTCTCCTATTCCTTTACAACTTCTAATTCTTCTTTAAGAAATAACCTCCAAACCCTAGCCGGCCTCTTCACCTCTTTAATAAGGGTCGGCTTAGGTAGGTTTTACATGAATGCCCCTATCAATTAGGACTCTCCTAGCTAGAGTCCTAATAGACCCGTCCTCTTCAAATCAGCCTTGTCCTCGAGGCTAACAATCCATGAATTTTGGGAATTTGATCTTCAAGTCATCATAGTTCTTCCAAGTGGCACCTTCTACTAGTAAGTTTACCCATTGTATTAGCACTTCAATAATGGGTCGTCGTCGTGGAGTCACGATCCGTCGATCAATAATGGCACTTAACTGGGTCTCGAGTTCTCCTTGGGTAGTCATATTTAGTGGGTGGCTTTGGGCTGTCTCCAAGCACCTGTTTATCACTTCCGTCTGGCCGTCAGTTTATGGGTGATACGTTGTACTCCTTTTCAATTTAGCGCCCTACATATGGAATAACTCTATCCAAAATTTGCTTATGAAGATGCAAGTAGAATTTGGCACAAGCACAATGTGTCCCTTATAGCGTAATTCTTTTGAGTCCCAATTGTAATGAGCCATGGAGTTTAGTGCTTCCTTCAATTTTTTTATAATCTTACTAGTCTCTGAATCTTCCTACCATTCCTTCTTAATATCCTTAAGGAAGCCACAGGTCAAAAATAAAATGGTCAAAAATTCAACTTGGGTAGCCGTGAAAGCGCATTTGCAACAACATTCTCTTTCCCCTTTTTGTAAGTTATTTCATAATCATATCCAAGAAGCTTTGTTATCCATTTTTGCTACTCAGGGGAAGATATATTCTGCTTCTAAGAAATATTTTAGGCTTTTATGGTCGGTTTTGATTTGAAAGCGTCACCCGATCAAGTACGATCTCCATTTGGCCACCGCATGCACAATCGCAAGCATCTCCTTGTCATAAATAGTCATTTTGAGATTGGAAAGAGATAATGCCTTACTAGTATAAGTGAGAGGGCGGCCATCTTGTATTAGTACAACACCAATTCCGACTCCGAAGGTATCGACTTCAATAACAAAAGTCTTGCCGATGTTGAGCGTTGTCGTCACTACGGCTTTATGTTTGTTGAAGGCAATGGTGGCTTTGTTTGACCATTGGAAATCATCTTTTTTCAGTAAGGAAGTAAGTAGTGTACTGATCTTTCCATAGTTTTTTATGAACTTACGATTGTAGCCTATTAAACCGAGAAAGCCATGTAGCAATTTAAGTTCCTCGAGGTTGGCTAGTTCTGCATTACTCCAATTTTGGAGGGGTCCACTAGCACACCTTCCTCTAATATGATATGCCCAAGATATTCCACCTTCTAGTGAAGAAAGCAAAAATTCGTAGTGGCCGTTGTGTGTTCGAAAGGCGGTTTTCGGTATGTCTTCTTTGCACACTCATATTTGATGATACTCGGATCGAACATCCAGCTTTATGAAGATTTATGCTCCCTTTCATCTAGCAATTCATCTGCTATTGGAATAGGGTATTTGTCCTTGACGGTTATGACGTTGAGGGTTCGATAATCAATGCACATTCGCCATGTTTCGTCCTTCTTTCGTACGAAGAGCACCGATGAAAAGTAGGGGCTGCAACTCGGCCGAATAACTCCTGTTTCAAGTATCTCTTTTACAATCCTTTCTTTTCATCCTTCTACAGATATGAATGTTGATATAGCCAAGTATTTACAGGAGGTTTGCCTAGAAGAATCAGTATACAATGATCATGCCGACGGGCAAGAGGTAGGTTGCGCGGTTCGTTAAATATATCTGAAAATTCAACAAGCAAAGGAAGTAGGTTTGGATCTTCAAATTCTATTGGCTCTCCCTTAGTTTGCTGCTCAAGTTGTACCAAAAAGCTGCTGCATGCTTTATGCAAAACCTTCTCCATTTGTTATGTGCAAATCGTCATTACGTCGCCCCCATGTTTCCCGTGTAGAATCACCTGTTTCCCTTTATTGTAAAATCTCAAAATTAGTTTCATAAAATTCCAAGAAACATCACCTAATGTTGTCAACCATTCAATTCTAAGCATGACCTCATGATCATCAAGAGGGAGGAGGAAGAAATATGCAATTATCTCTTGTTCCTACAGTAATAGTTTCTCCCACGGGCGCCTACGATCACATTTCAAAATCTATCCGTCGGTGAACTTGACGTCAAACCTACTGTAATACTCGATAGGTAAGGCCATCCGGACAGCAACTTTACTGTCTAGGAAGTTATTAG
>PYDT01000093.1:35000-36552 GCA_004837865.1 Musa balbisiana
TAAATAGGAAGGAACTAATGATTCATAGGCTAGAGTCTCTTTGGGTTGCCATCTCCTATTCTCCTCATCAAATAATAGACCTAGAGATTTGAGGAGCATCGTCGTAGCCCTACTGTGTGAATCACCACTAGAGAGGAGGGCATTTGACTTCCTTCATCCTCTCCTACAGATATGCAGGGATTCAGGGATATTTGATCTCCTTAGGTAATGTAATCTTTAATATACACAGTTTTAAATTTTATGAATTTTGTGCACCAATCTTCGCACGACGACGAACACATCTTTGGGAAATTTGAGGATTTTATTTTTTGTTCTTCTGTTGTGCATGTGATGTTGCCCCCAGATTTCCCCACAGTGGTATCAAAGTCCGGTTGCTCGTATGAAAGATTGGTTTTAAACTTCGTGTGTTGTGTTTTGGAGAAGCTTTTGGCGTCAAAATCGTTAACACAAAAGTGAGAAAGGGTAGTAACTGTTGTTGCCCTTGCTACCCTCGCAGATGACAACACTACCATCTACGTGCAGTAGGCTTACTGCCAATGGCCGATAGCCTACGGGGGTCGGCAGCCCGTTGGCGCTACTTGTAGTCACTAGTAGCATGTGGGGGCCAACAGCTCGTGAGCAGAGGCACCACAGGGGCATGGTGCTTGTGGGTGCTATGATTATGGGCAGAATCGCCCGCAAGGGCGATAGGGCCTGCAGGGGCGCCCGTCTAGCGAGGTAGCATTGCCTACGGAGGCAGCGATGCCCGCGAGGGCCCCCACCTGCAGGGCAGAGCCGCTCGCAAGCACATCGCCCATAAGCAGGGGCGATGCCCCCACCCCCCATCATAGAGGGCCGTCGCCAGCAAGGTGGCTGCGACCACAGTGGAGGAGAGGAAAAAAATAAAGAGGAGGAATTGTATTGAAATATGAATTAATAAACTATAGCTATTTTCAATTCTATTTATAGATACTAAAAAGCGTCCCAAATGTCACATTTAAATGATATTGTTGTAAGAGACATGTCCTTTCATTGAAATGTCTTTTATGCATATCAAGATTATCTTTACATAATTTTAATTTTTAAAATATAATATTAATAAAATTATATTTATTTATAAGATAAGTTCATTAGAAAAACTCTTTATTTTTTCTTTTTACCTAGAAAATGATGATTTCACTAGATTATGTAAAAGACTGAGATACTTTTCTCTCCCTTTATCAAAAGAAAATGTAAAAAATATCAATAAACCAAATGCGACTATAATGATATATTAAATAATAATTTTAATTAATATCTTAATAAATATAGTATGAATTATTATAAATATAATAGTCCTATCAAGAAATAATCATATAGGTTGTTGTTATTAGATATCAATTTAATTTATCCTTAAGTCATTTTTGCTATTTTTGACATAATTTTGATAAAATGTGTTAGAACTGATAAAAGAGCAAAAAAATTAAATTAAATTTATAAGTTTTGAAATCCATAAAGTAGATTAGAAAATATTTATAAAGAGTATAAAAGAGTTTATAAAAGGTAGAACCAAAATATATGAGATACATGATTC
>PYDT01000093.1:46838-69444 GCA_004837865.1 Musa balbisiana
TGATGGGATTACCTCCGAAATCAACTCTAATTATCATTCTAACTACAATTAAGGCAAGCATGTTCCGATACGTCGATTTTTCACTCGGCGATCCTCCAACGAATTTCTCAACAGGTCTTCTAGCGAGCTTCCGACGAACTCCCAACCAACTCTCGGCTAGTCTTCCGGCATACTTTCAATGATCTCCCGATGAGATTTCGGTGAGTCTTCTAACGTGCTTTCGGTGATCTTACGATGAACTCTCGGCGAGCTCTCAGTATATCGTCCGAGTCTTTGACTCTGGCTCATCATCTGCTTTACACCTTACTGCTATCATAGTTAATCCTGCACACTTATCTCAACATATGGATTAGATTAAATAATTTACCAATTGATTTCATCATCAAAATTCGAGATTCAACTGGTAGCACTGACAAATACTATTTGTGCTTATCGGTTGACTCAAGTGGTACCACTGCTTGGGCGTAGCAGTACCATCGCTTGGGCCTAGCAGTACCACTGTCCAAGCCAACTTAAGTCCATTGTTTTAGCATTCTAATAGGCCTAATTTAACCCTGGTTAAAGCCCATTGGCTTTATCAACAAGTTTGCATGGTTTTGGCCTAATCCTAACTTAGTTTGACTCAAAAAGACATCAAACAAGACTTTAACAATTCAACAATATATCCTACATAATTACAAAGCTTTCAACATGTTGAATACTATTTTATCAAGTCGTCCAATCTTTCGATACTTTATTTGAAACTCCAACACGTTGCCCTTTCCTTCAGCATATCGCTCGATCCATCGGCATGTCAACTTTTCTACGACATATGATATTTTAGCATAATATCTGATCCTTCTAGCAATATGCCTAAACTTATAGCACAAAGTTCAATCGTCCAACTCTATGTCCAATTTCCAACATAATGCTTTCCTTAGCACAATGTCTGATTCTCCTACTTCGACAATTTGCCCTTGATGGTTCGAGTCCTTGATCAATATATTTCTTGTGTCACTTCTCTCAAAAGTATATTAGTTTGTAAACTTATGAATTGATTTTATTATCAAAATCCAGAATTGGATCACCCTCAATAATTCTGTTTTAAATGTCACCCTTTTTCATGTTTTAAATGTCACCCTTTTTCATGTTTTAAATGTCACCCTTTTTCATGTTTTAAATGTCACCCTTTTTCATGTTTTAAATGTCACCCTTTTTCATGTTTTAAATGTCACCCTTTTTCATGTTTTAAATGTCACCCTTTTTCATGTTTTAAATGTCACCCTTTTTCATGTTTTAAATGTCACCCTTTTTCATGTTTTAAATGTCACCCTTTTTCATGTTTTAAATGTCACCCTTTTTCATGTTTTAAATGTCACCCTTTTTCATGTTTTAAATGTCACCCTTTTTCATGTTTTAAATGTCACCCTTTTTCATGTTTTAAATGTCACCCTTTTTCATGTTTTAAATGTCACCCTTTTTCATGTTTTAAATGTCACCCTTTTTCATGTTTTAAATGTCACCCTTTTTCATGTTTTAAATGTCACCCTTTTTCATGTTTTAAATGTCACCCTTTTTCATGTTTTAAATGTCACCCTTTTTCATGTTTTAAATGTCACCCTTTTTCATGTTTTAAATGTCACCCTTTTTCATGTTTTAAATGTCACCCTTTTTCATGTTTTAAATGTCACCCTTTTTCATGTTTTAAATGTCACCCTTTTTCATGTTTTAAATGTCACCCTTTTTCATGTTTTAAATGTCACCCTTTTTCATGTTTTAAATGTCACCCTTTTTCATGTTTTAAATGTCACCCTTTTTCATGTTTTAAATGTCACCCTTTTTCATGTTTTAAATGTCACCCTTTTTCATGTTTTAAATGTCACCCTTTTTCATGTTTTAAATGTCACCCTTTTTCATGTTTTAAATGTCACCCTTTTTCATGTTTTAAATGTCACCCTTTTTCATGTTTTAAATGTCACCCTTTTTCATGTTTTAAATGTCACCCTTTTTCATGTTTTAAATGTCACCCTTTTTCATGTTTTAAATGTCACCCTTTTTCATGTTTTAAATGTCACCCTTTTTCATGTTTTAAATGTCACCCTTTTTCATGTTTTAAATGTCACCCTTTTTTTTTTTTTTTTTTTTTTTTTTTTTTTTTTTTTTTTTTTTTTTTTTTTTTTTTTTTTTTTTTTTTTTTTTTTTTTTTTTTTTTTTTTTTTTTTTTTTTTTTTTTTTTTTTTTTTTTTTTTTTTTTTTTTTTTTTTTTTTTTTTTTTTTTTTTTTTTTTTTTTTTTTTTTTTTTTTTTTTTTTTTTTTTTTTTTTTTTTTTTTTTTTTTTTTTTTTTTTTTTTTTTTTTTTTTTTTTTTTTTTTTTTTTTTTTTTTTTTTTTTTTTTTTTTTTTTTTTTTTTTTTTTTTTTTTTTTTTTTTTTTTTTTTTTTTTTTTTTTTTTTTTTTTTTTTTTTTTTTTTTTTTTTTTTTTTTTTTTTTTTTTTTTTTTTTTTTTTTTTTTTTTTTTTTTTTTTTTTTTTTTTTTTTTTTTTTTTTTTTTTTTTTTTTTTTTTTTTTTTTTTTTTTTTTTTTTTTTTTTTTTTTTTTTTTTTTTTTTTTTTTTTTTTTTTTTTTTTTTTTTTTTTTTTTTTTTTTTTTTTTTTTTTTTTTTTTTTTTTTTTTTTTTTTTTTTTTTTTTTTTTTTTTTTTTTTTTTTTTTTTTTTTTTTTTTTTTTTTTTTTTTTTTTTTTTTTTTTTTTTTTTTTTTTTTTTTTTTTTTTTTTTTTTTTTTTTTTTTTTTTTTTTTTTTTTTTTTTTTTTTTTTTTTTTTTTTTTTTTTTTTTTTTTTTTTTTTTTTTTTTTTTTTTTTTTTTTTTTTTTTTTTTTTTTTTTTTTTTTTTTTTTTTTTTTTTTTTTTTTTTTTTTTTTTTTTTTTTTTTTTTTTTTTTTTTTTTTTTTTTTTTTTTTTTTTTTTTTTTTTTTTTTTTTTTTTTTTTTTTTTTTTTTTTTTTTTTTTTTTTTTTTTTTTTTTTTTTTTTTTTTTTTTTTTTTTTTTTTTTTTTTTTTTTTTTTTTTTTTTTTTTTTTTTTTTTTTTTTTTTTTTTTTTTTTTTTTTTTTTTTTTTTTTTTTTTTTTTTTTTTTTTTTTTTTTTTTTTTTTTTTTTTTTTTTTTTTTTTTTTTTTTTTTTTTTTTTTTTTTTTTTTTTTTTTTTTTTTTTTTTTTTTTTTTTTTTTTTTTTTTTTTTTTTTTTTTTTTTTTTTTTTTTTTTTTTTTTTTTTTTTTTTTTTTTTTTTTTTTTTTTTTTTTTTTTTTTTTTTTTTTTTTTTTTTTTTTTTTTTTTTTTTTTTTTTTTTTTTTTTTTTTTTTTTTTTTTTTTTTTTTTTTTTTTTTTTTTTTTTTTTTTTTTTTTTTTTTTTTTTTTTTTTTTTTTTTTTTTTTTTTTTTTTTTTTTTTTTTTTTTTTTTTTTTTTTTTTTTTTTTTTTTTTTTTTTTTTTTTTTTTTTTTTTTTTTTTTTTTTTTTTTTTTTTTTTTTTTTTTTTTTTTTTTTTTTTTTTTTTTTTTTTTTTTTTTTTTTTTTTTTTTTTTTTTTTTTTTTTTTTTTTTTTTTTTTTTTTTTTTTTTTTTTTTTTTTTTTTTTTTTTTCTTTTCTTGAATTTTTATTCAAGAGGAAGTGGATAGAATTTGGATAATAACTGGGGCATTATGACGAAATTCTCAGTTTCTTAAGCACACAGATGAAAGATGGATGTCACATATAGGATTCATGAACTAAAAAGTACTAAATGACAGTAACTAGAAATAAAGGACTTGTATTCACAGGATTTGAGAGATTAGCTTTTCAATTCTGTCTAAGGGATTAGCTTTCTCAATTATGTTTAAGGAATGTTTGTGGAATAATCAATTACTTATAATTTAGTCCAAACCCAAGGATAGATGGTTTAAGCCAAGGCAAGCAAGATATATTTCAAAGCAAGGATTGAAATATTGTATCGTACTGATGTTTCAAGGTTGGCTCGGTATGGTACGGTATGACGTACCAAACGGTACGCCTAATTTAGGTGTAATAGAGTTTAAGATAACACAAATATGACAAAAAAAGAGTTTAAGATAACACAAATATGACAAAAAAAGAGTTTAAGATAACACAAATATGACAAAAAAAGAGTTTAAGATAACACAAATATGACAAAAAAAGAGTTTAAGATAACACAAATATGACAAAAAAAGAGTTTAAGATAACACAAATATGACAAAAAAAGAGTTTAAGATAACACAAATATGACAAAAAAAGAGTTTAAGATAACACAAATATGACAAAAAAAGAGTTTAAGATAACACAAATATGACAAAAAAAGAGTTTAAGATAACACAAATATGACAAAAAAAGAGTTTAAGATAACACAAATATGACAAAAAAAGAGTTTAAGATAACACAAATATGACAAAAAAAGAGTTTAAGATAACACAAATATGACAAAAAAAGAGTTTAAGATAACACAAATATGACAAAAAAAGAGTTTAAGATAACACAAATATGACAAAAAAAGAGTTTAAGATAACACAAATATGACAAAAAAAGAGTTTAAGATAACACAAATATGACAAAAAAAGAGTTTAAGATAACACAAATATGACAAAAAAAGAGTTTAAGATAACACAAATATGACAAAAAAAGAGTTTAAGATAACACAAATATGACAAAAAAAGAGTTTAAGATAACACAAATATGACAAAAAAAGAGTTTAAGATAACACAAATATGACAAAAAAAGAGTTTAAGATAACACAAATATGACAAAAAAAGAGTTTAAGATAACACAAATATGACAAAAAAAGAGTTTAAGATAACACAAATATGACAAAAAAAGAGTTTAAGATAACACAAATATGACAAAAAAAGAGTTTAAGATAACACAAATATGACAAAAAAAGAGTTTAAGATAACACAAATATGACAAAAAAAGAGTTTAAGATAACACAAATATGACAAAAAAAGAGTTTAAGATAACACAAATATGACAAAAAAAGAGTTTAAGATAACACAAATATGACAAAAAAAGAGTTTAAGATAACACAAATATGACAAAAAAAGAGTTTAAGATAACACAAATATGACAAAAAAAGAGTTTAAGATAACACAAATATGACAAAAAAAGAGTTTAAGATAACACAAATATGACAAAAAAAGAGTTTAAGATAACACAAATATGACAAAAAAAGAGTTTAAGATAACACAAATATGACAAAAAAAGAGTTTAAGTGTATATTGGTATCTAAGAAACATGTAAAAAATAATCTGCTACCATTTAAGAAATATATAGCTATCCAAGCCACAACAGTAGTTATATTGGTATCTAAGAAACATGTAAAAAATAATCTGCTACCATTTAAGAAATATATAGCTATCCAAGCCACAACAGTAGTTATATTGGTATCTAAGAAACATGTAAAAAATAATCTGCTACCATTTAAGAAATATATAGCTATCCAAGCCACAACAGTAGTTATATTGGTATCTAAGAAACATGTAAAAAATAATCTGCTACCATTTAAGAAATATATAGCTATCCAAGCCACAACAGTAGTTATATTGGTATCTAAGAAACATGTAAAAAATAATCTGCTACCATTTAAGAAATATATAGCTATCCAAGCCACAACAGTAGTTATATTGGTATCTAAGAAACATGTAAAAAATAATCTGCTACCATTTAAGAAATATATAGCTATCCAAGCCACAACAGTAGTTATATTGGTATCTAAGAAACATGTAAAAAATAATCTGCTACCATTTAAGAAATATATAGCTATCCAAGCCACAACAGTAGTTATATTGGTATCTAAGAAACATGTAAAAAATAATCTGCTACCATTTAAGAAATATATAGCTATCCAAGCCACAACAGTAGTTATATTGGTATCTAAGAAACATGTAAAAAATAATCTGCTACCATTTAAGAAATATATAGCTATCCAAGCCACAACAGTAGTTATATTGGTATCTAAGAAACATGTAAAAAATAATCTGCTACCATTTAAGAAATATATAGCTATCCAAGCCACAACAGTAGTTATATTGGTATCTAAGAAACATGTAAAAAATAATCTGCTACCATTTAAGAAATATATAGCTATCCAAGCCACAACAGTAGTTATATTGGTATCTAAGAAACATGTAAAAAATAATCTGCTACCATTTAAGAAATATATAGCTATCCAAGCCACAACAGTAGTTATATTGGTATCTAAGAAACATGTAAAAAATAATCTGCTACCATTTAAGAAATATATAGCTATCCAAGCCACAACAGTAGTTATATTGGTATCTAAGAAACATGTAAAAAATAATCTGCTACCATTTAAGAAATATATAGCTATCCAAGCCACAACAGTAGTTATATTTTTTAGTTTAGAAAAATATTTATTTCACTTTTAGTTTTTCTTAGTTTTATAGAAGGACATTAATAATCATAACTTTAATAATTGATAAATTATAGAAAAAAATTGAGGGTGGGAATAATTATAGGACCATTAAGGGATACTCTAGCAAGGGCCATCAGATGACAACAAAATCGACTGAAAAGTAGTTTTCAAATTCAGTGGAAGTAAAAAACTTTTTTATTTCCTAACACAATAGAAAAAGTGTCAGTACTTTAAAAGAACAAAAAGTGGAAATGCCATACCAAACAATATTTATACATAATACAAAGAAGATATGATCCCAACAAAATATTTATATTTTATTTTTTTAACAACTATTCATTTATACCACAATAGAACAATTGCCTTTGAACTTCAAAGTCTTTGTTATGTTAGGACTATGATGTTCAAATCAAATAACATTTTTCTCAGAACGAGAAGATTATTTCAAGAGAAAATTAGTGCTTGATAATTTGACCATCCACAATAAATCACAATGTATTGACTACAAAAAAGTCAGATCTGCACCAAGATATGACCAGGTACTCATAATAGTTTTAATTGCTTATGTTAGATAATTCACCAAATATTGTTTATATAGGTTAATGATGATGAATAATGATTTATATACATCTACATATTCTAACATTAAATAAATACCAAATTTTGTCACATTAAATAGTGAACATTATACATTGATGCATGCTCATATCCATCATATCAATATCTTGCACTTGTATCCATGACTTCATAACCAACCAACCAACCAACCAACCAACCAACCAACCAACCAACCAACCAACCAACCAACCAACCAACCAACCAACCAACCAACCAACCAACCAACCAACCAACCAACCAACCAACCAACCAACCAACCAACCAACCAACCAACCAACCAACCAACCAACCAACCAACCAACCAACCAACCAACCAACCAACCAACCAACCAACCAACCAACCAACCAACCAACCAACCAACCAACCAACCAACCAACCAACCAACCAACCAACCAACCAACCAACCAACCAACCAACCAACCAACCAACCAACCAACCAACCAACCAACCAACCAACCAACCAACCAACCAACCAACCAACCAACCAACCAACCAACCAACCAACCAACCAACCAACCAACCAACCAACCAACCAACCAACCAACCAACCAACCAACCAACCAACCAACCAACCAACCAACCAACCAACCAACCAACCAACCAACCAACCAACCAACCAACCAACCAACCAACCAACCAACCAACCAACCAACCAACCAACCAACCAACCAACCAACCAACCAACCAACCAACCAACCAACCAACCAACCAACCAACCAACCAACCAACCAACCAACCAACCAACCAACCAACCAACCAACCAACCAACCAACCAACCAACCAACCAACCAACCAACCAACCAACCAACCAACCAACCAACCAACCAACCAACCAACCAACCAACCAACCAACCAACCAACCAACCAACCAACCAACCAACCAACCAACCAACCAACCAACCAACCAACCAACCAACCAACCAACCAACCAACCAACCAACCAACCAACCAACCAACCAACCAACCAACCAACCAACCAACCAACCAACCAACCAACCAACCAACCAACCAACCAACCAACCAACCAACCAACCAACCAACCAACCAACCAACCAACCAACCAACCAACCAACCAACCAACCAACCAACCAACCAACCAACCAACCAACCAACCAACCAACCAACCAACCAACCAACCAACCAACCAACCAACCAACCAACCAACCAACCAACCAACCAACCAACCAACCAACCAACCAACCAACCAACCAACCAACCAACCAACCAACCAACCAACCAACCAACCAACCAACCAACCAACCAACCAACCAACCAACCAACCAACCAACCAACCAACCAACCAACCAACCAACCAACCAACCAACCAACCAACCAACCAACCAACCAACCAACCAACCAACCAACCAACCAACCAACCAACCAACCAACCAACCAACCAACCAACCAACCAACCAACCAACCAACCAACCAACCAACCAACCAACCAACCAACCAACCAACCAACCAACCAACCAACCAACCAACCAACCAACCAACCAACCAACCAACCAACCAACCAACCAACCAACCAACCAACCAACCAACCAACCAACCAACCAACCAACCAACCAACCAACCAACCAACCAACCAACCAACCAACCAACCAACCAACCAACCAACCAACCAACCAACCAACCAACCAACCAACCAACCAACCAACCAACCAACCAACCAACCAACCAACCAACCAACCAACCAACCAACCAACCAACCAACCAACCAACCAACCAACCAACCAACCAACCAACCAACCAACCAACCAACCAACCAACCAACCAACCAACCAACCAACCAACCAACCAACCAACCAACCAACCAACCAACCAACCAACCAACCAACCAACCAACCAACCAACCAACCAACCAACCAACCAACCAACCAACCAACCAACCAACCAACCAACCAACCAACCAACCAACCAACCAACCAACCAACCAACCAACCAACCAACCAACCAACCAACCAACCAACCAACCAACCAACCAACCAACCAACCAACCAACCAACCAACCAACCAACCAACCAACCAACCAACCAACCAACCAACCAACCAACCAACCAACCAACCAACCAACCAACCAACCAACCAACCAACCAACCAACCAACCAACCAACCAACCAACCAACCAACCAACCAACCAACCAACCAACCAACCAACCAACCAACCAACCAACCAACCAACCAACCAACCAACCAACCAACCAACCAACCAACCAACCAACCAACCAACCAACCAACCAACCAACCAACCAACCAACCAACCAACCAACCAACCAACCAACCAACCAACCAACCAACCAACCAACCAACCAACCAACCAACCAACCAACCAACCAACCAACCAACCAACCAACCAACCAACCAACCAACCAACCAACCAACCAACCAACCAACCAACCAACCAACCAACCAACCAACCACGGTAGCGAGTGGTCTGTATATCGGTCTGCTGATGGACCGATATGTACCGTCCGGTACGAGCGATATCATTTGGTATTGCAGACCTTGATTTAAAGAACTGAAGGGCACTTTAAATGTCAGAATTAGGAATAGAAAACTCTATTTCTCATAATAACTAGAGATGTCAATATATGTTGCATCAATTTATTGTGACGGACTAGTCTTACCATGAAACAGTTAGGATCATGCTTATGAGTACTAACATGTTTTCAACACTGACTTTTTATGGCCTTAAGCAACCCTCCACCTTTTTCATTCGGGCTTGGGACCGACATTGGCGGTGTTAAAAACATTAGTACTCATAACAAGAAATCAAGTAAAGAAACTAATTTTCTTTGAGAAAGATAAAAATTGAAACACATAGCAGGAATTTAAAAGTGACAATTGTAGATCCGAAAAATAAGTATATTTTTGTCTAATTAGACAACAAAGAGGCCTTTGAATCATGGCACTACTCGCTTTTTTAAACCTAACAATAAGAAACATAACCATCTCTGAACATATCACTAACCTATGACACAACGACTTCCAATGCAGAAAATCCTAGAGAAAATGAAGTTCTCGATTGAAGCATTCACATCAACATAATAACTCTACTAGATTGAACATGTTTCATCTTGTTTACAACTACACAAAAATTTATTTACGTCTAACACATATTTATATAAGATAAATTTGTCCCTCCTGACCATGCCTCCTGCCTAACATTCAAGGTGAGAACATTTTTCATTAACCTGATCTATTGGTACTCCATTTGTGCTAAGGAAACCCAACTATATAAATATTTATCCTATTTGTTTCGGGAAAGATGCAATCTTTGTGCAACTTTTGTTCAATTTTCAGATCCATATATCAACTGAATAGCTTGTCCTAATATATTAATGAGGGAATGCCTTGGAAGATCAAGAGATAGCTCCATTAACAAGTGTACTAAAATAAAAAAAATCAAAAATTAAGAAAATATGGGAAGACTGGAAGACTCTTTCAGATAATAATTTATATAAAAAAAGATAATTAAATTGAACACTATCAAGGACTTGAGTTAAAGAGACATATTGTAATACAAAAAAATGTTCAAATTTTGTCACACCATCGAGGTATTAAATTATATACTTTTTCTTGTTGTGATCAATTGTAACTTTTATTTCAGCATATCCTAAGAGTTTTGCAAGAATATGTAGAAATTTTGAAACTTGAATAATAAAATGTAAACTATCTGTCCGACCCATTATTTGCTTACTTTTGTCTAGATTAGTTGACATAAACTAATTAGACTACATCTTGTTTCTGTAGGATTTCATTCCAATACATACATTTTTAGTTTTGCAACTTAAGATCCAATATACAAAAGTCAAAAACTTATAATGAATAACAAATATATGTTCAGGACAAGAATTATAATGAATAACAAATATATGTTCAGGACAAGAATTATAATGAATAACAAATATATGTTCAGGACAAGAATTATAATGAATAACAAATATATGTTCAGGACAAGAATTATAATGAATAACAAATATATGTTCAGGACAAGAATTATAATGAATAACAAATATATGTTCAGGACAAGAATTATAATGAATAACAAATATATGTTCAGGACAAGAATTATAATGAATAACAAATATATGTTCAGGACAAGAATTATAATGAATAACAAATATATGTTCAGGACAAGAATTATAATGAATAACAAATATATGTTCAGGACAAGAATTATAATGAATAACAAATATATGTTCAGGACAAGAATTATAATGAATAACAAATATATGTTCAGGACAAGAATTATAATGAATAACAAATATATGTTCAGGACAAGAATTATAATGAATAACAAATATATGTTCAGGACAAGAATTATAATGAATAACAAATATATGTTCAGGACAAGAATTATAATGAATAACAAATATATGTTCAGGACAAGAATTATAATGAATAACAAATATATGTTCAGGACAAGAATTAAAGAGACATATTGTAATACAAAAAAAAAAAAAAAAAAAAAAAAAAAAAAAAAAAAAAAAAAAAAAAAAAAAAAAAAAAAAAAAAAAAAAAAAAAAAAAAAAAAAAAAAAAAAAAAAAAAAAAAAAAAAAAAAAAAAAAAAAAAAAAAAAAAAAAAAAAAAAAAAAAAAAAAAAAAAAAAAAAAAAAAAAAAAAAAAAAAAAAAAAAAAAAAAAAAAAAAAAAAAAAAAAAAAAAAAAAAAAAAAAAAAAAAAAAAAAAAAAAAAAAAAAAAAAAAAAAAAAAAAAAAAAAAAAAAAAAAAAAAAAAAAAAAAAAAAAAAAAAAAAAAAAAAAAAAAAAAAAAAAAAAAAAAAAAAAAAAAAAAAAAAAAAAAAAAAAAAAAAAAAAAAAAAAAAAAAAAAAAAAAAAAAAAAAAAAAAAAAAAAAAAAAAAAAAAAAAAAAAAAAAAAAAAAAAAAAAAAAAAAAAAAAAAAAAAAAAAAAAAAAAAAAAAAAAAAAAAAAAAAAAAAAAAAAAAAAAAAAAAAAAAAAAAAAAAAAAAAAAAAAAAAAAAAAAAAAAAAAAAAAAAAAAAAAAAAAAAAAAAAAAAAAAAAAAAAAAAAAAAAAAAAAAAAAAAAAAAAAAAAAAAAAAAAAAAAAAAAAAAAAAAAAAAAAAAAAAAAAAAAAAAAAAAAAAAAAAAAAAAAAAAAAAAAAAAAAAAAAAAAAAAAAAAAAAAAAAAAAAAAAAAAAAAAAAAAAAAAAAAAAAAAAAAAAAAAAAAAAAAAAAAAAAAAAAAAAAAAAAAAAAAAAAAAAAAAAAAAAAAAAAAAAAAAAAAAAAAAAAAAAAAAAAAAAAAAAAAAAAAAAAAAAAAAAAAAAAAAAAAAAAAAAAAAAAAAAAAAAAAAAAAAAAAAAAAAAAAAAAAAAAAAAAAAAAAAAAAAAAAAAAAAAAAAAAAAAAAAAAAAAAAAAAAAAAAAAAAAAAAAAAAAAAAAAAAAAAAAAAAAAAAAAAAAAAAAAAAAAAAAAAAAAAAAAAAAAAAAAAAAAAAAAAAAAAAAAAAAAAAAAAAAAAAAAAAAAAAAAAAAAAAAAAAAAAAAAAAAAAAAAAAAAAAAAAAAAAAAAAAAAAAAAAAAAAAAAAAAAAAAAAAAAAAAAAAAAAAAAAAAAAAAAAAAAAAAAAAAAAAAAAAAAAAAAAAAAAAAAAAAAAAAAAAAAAAAAAAAAAAAAAAAAAAAAAAAAAAAAAAAAAAAAAAAAAAAAAAAAAAAAAAAAAAAAAAAAAAAAAAAAAAAAAAAAAAAAAAAAAAAAAAAAAAAAAAAAAAAAAAAAAAAAAAAAAAAAAAAAAAAAAAAAAAAAAAAAAAAAAAAAAAAAAAAAAAAAAAAAAAAAAAAAAAAAAAAAAAAAAAAAAAAAAAAAAAAAAAAAAAAAAAAAAAAAAAAAAAAAAAAAAAAAAAAAAAAAAAAAAAAAAAAAAAAAAAAAAAAAAAAAAAAAAAAAAAAAAAAAAAAAAAAAAAAAAAAAAAAAAAAAAAAAAAAAAAAAAAAAAAAAAAAAAAAAAAAAAAAAAAAAAAAAAAAAAAAAAAAAAAAAAAAAAAAAAAAAAAAAAAAAAAAAAAAAAAAAAAAAAAAAAAAAAAAAAAAAAAAAAAAAAAAAAAAAAAAAAAAAAAAAAAAAAAAAAAAAAAAAAAAAAAAAAAAAAAAAAAAAAAAAAAAAAAAAAAAAAAAAAAAAAAAAAAAAAAAAAAAAAAAAAAAAAAAAAAAAAAAAAAAAAAAAAAAAAAAAAAAAAAAAAAAAAAAAAAAAAAAAAAAAAAAAAAAAAAAAAAAAAAAAAAAAAAAAAAAAAAAAAAAAAAAAAAAAAAAAAAAAAAAAAAAAACAACTAATACAAATACAGCATATGAGTCCAAGAGGGATGAGCATAGGGGTCAGAACTTAAGTTTTGATACCATATTACATGGAAAATAAAGAAGAATAACAACATAAACAATTAAAAGGCATGACAATTTGCTTTATAAACAATAGAAGATGTTCATCAAACTGAGTTACTAGCTTCCTATTTAGTGATAAAAAAGACTGTGATATGAGCCAAAGGTGTCATGATTTAGTTATGCATATACTTTTATACCTAAATCTAGTGATTCTACGATAGCTCAACCTATGGAAACTAAAAATAAAGGTTTTGAATTACCATATCGAAAAACAATTTATTGAGTGTGACCTTCAAAATATATGGATAAGTTCATGTGTTTTAACTTGATTAAAAAACATATTTTGGTGAAATATCAGTTGAATGTTGCATAAATATGTTCCAATTAACAAGTAGCTTTGTACGATACCTTTATAATTTGCTTTGCTAGTCATTTCAATTTGAGTGAGATTTTATTTGCACTTAATATTTCACACTATGCATTTACCAACATAGAATTACAAATTAATTATTTTAGAGAAGTAATACCATGATAAGCAAAAAAGAGTGTAAAAATTACATAAGGATGTTCTTTTAGCCTTGAGTTATGAGTAAAGTCAATTTAGCTAAAGCATAAAGCAATATAAAATACCACATTATAAAACCTTATTAACTATAGTAATAATTACATCATAAACGCATAAGAACTTCTTGCTGACAACACATCATCAAAATTTATAGTTCCAACATCAAGGGCACAAAATTGCAAACTTGACTTCAGCAACATTTCAAGAGCCCATGTAAATCTCTCAATTTGAATAAGTGAGCTTAAACAAAAACTTCGGATCAATGAGCATAACTAAAATCTTGATCACAAGCACTATAAAATGCTATTGGAAGTTGAATCTAGACAACATAAGAGCTAATAATCAAAGAAAAGACATTCTACCAAGTGACACTATCCCATAATTCCGTATCCACATATTGCAATCGCCATCATATGAGAAATGACCAAACTGAAACAATCAGCAATTGAGTCCCAAATTTATCAAGACAAACACCAACATTAACACCTCAACGTCGAGAAGAGGTCATAAATCATTGGAATTTGTCTGTATTAACATCTACTTGACAGCAAATTTTGAAAAAAAAAAAGGGAAACAACCCATATTAAGTGAGTGTCATCTGGTCACTAATCCTTATCAAGCTATGACAAATAACAATCACCAAGAGAGAACTCTAAGATCACAAGAAAAGTAGCTTTGCATTTAATATTTCATTTAAAATTATAAAATATTTAAAGATGGACATTTATCTTCATGATTTCTCACTTCTTGAGATTCTCTTTAATTTATTTTTAAAAAATTTCTGACCTAGTTCCCAGCTCAGAGCAATATTAACATAACCAAAGAAACTGATAGCACCAACACTTGAGAGTAAATAAATCTAAATCACCACTGTTGAAATTGTATGACACCCAATGGTTATAACCAATCATACAGCATTTTAGAAAATGATAGTAGCTACCCATGATGTCTTCACTTCTTGTTGTTATTGGTACAATGAACAATCTGAATCTTGAATGAGGCAAATACACAGAGATGCACAAATTACTAAATATGGCATGTCACGTAAAACTAGATGACTGACATCAATAAAATATTTCCTATATAAGATTAGAGAATGGACTATATAACAGCAGAAAAAAATATCTTAGAAAGATCTATTTTCTGAATTTCTATATTCATGACAGCCAAAGCAATAATATATTCCGAGATTCTAGACATCTAGAAATGCATACTTAGAGCAATGAGGAAACTATTTGTTGCCTCATGTTCAAATGTGGGGAAAAGAACATAATTTTGAGGAGTGGAGCCAACAACTGAAAGTCCAACAGCTAATTGTGCAAAGTCTTTAATTGACTCATCAACAGCGAAGGTATTATGTTCAGTACCTTTACATGCAAATCCAACAAGGTAGGAAAACCTATATTCTTAATATGATAAATTGTCAGTTTTAAAATGATGAAACGATTAGTTAAATATCAGCTACAGAATATATAGCCCGAGTAGTGCAAAGTGGAAAACACACAAATAAAGGAGAAAAAACAAAGTCTAAAGGAATCAAAATGTGTCTAAAATATTATCAATGAATGATCTGTAATAAATAAAGAGCAGTATCCAAAATGCAATTCCAGAATTTGATAGGTCTTTTTTTTGCTTCTTACAGAACAGAGAGACTAATAGAAGTCACAATTCTTTGCTAGTAATGAGTAATGACAACTAATTTGTTCGAAAGATTATGGAATGTTATTATATGATGAATGATATAACAAAGGAGAAAAACAAAGTCTAAAGGAATCGAACATGTCTAAAAATATTATTGATGAATGATCTGTAATAGAAGAGCAATATCTAGAATGCAATCCAGAATTTGATAAGATCTCTTTGCGGACATTGCGCCAAGGAGATATAAGTTGCGAAGGTCAACATGCTGATTCGGCAAAAAGCTGTAAAGAGGACGATGCGCCGAAGGATTGGATGAAGCGTCGATGAACTAATGACATACCGAACAACATGTGATTAATACTTTGTAATAATTATCTAGATCGAAATAGATTTAGCTGTAATTAAGTTGGTTTAGAATATAATTAAGACTAACTCAATTATGGGTTAATTGAGCCTCTATTGGGGTTGTTTTGGGCCAAGAGAATGTCTCATTCAATGACACAAAAGTTAGGTCAAGTGATGAAACTGTCGGTCCAAGTGATAGCACTACGAATAAATATTTTGTAGATTGTTTCAGTTTTTAAAACTTTGATCAAAATTTATTGGTTTTTTACCTTTTCATTACATTTTAACTTGATATGTCAAGAGAACTGTTTAGACTTTGGATCACTTAAAAAATTTTCTATTATTATCCACTTAGAATACTCTTTAAAAGATCCATAATTTGTGAAAGAGGTTTTGGGGGAGATAGATATAAGAGTATTATTATTAAATAAAAATAGGAAAAACATCATTCCCAGAATTCTTTATTACAAATGATCATTAAATTAAAACTAGGATGCATTATAAAGTGATATAATAAGCACTAAAATTAGAATGTTTTATGAAAAGATATAATAAGCCATGCAAAAGTTTTTATTGTACAAAGCTGATCGTAAGCTTCTATGAGTACATTTACTCCCACTAATACATATCTTAAAAAAAGTTTGGTGATCATTGGTATTCTTTTATATTACAAATAATGTTATTTTTATCATAATATGAACACCTAGAAGAGAGGAAAAGAGATGATCATATAAAACTAAGCAAAGCTTATCCAAGTAAGATTTTCTTTTTAGATAAGATTTTGATTTTCTAAAATAAAATAATTAAAAGTAAAATCTATCAAACAAAATTACATATGTAGTAAAAATCACCATACCATTTGAAATGGTATAAAACATGTTGTGCGTACTAGTCTAGATGTCGATCGATATGCGAATTGCTCTTGTTTTAAGTGGTCTAATCTAGATTATATATGAAAATCTTACAATCACCATATTTCTCATTATGCTGTTATCATTGGATGGTGCTCACCCATTAGCCATCATTTCTCTCTTTGGTACATACTTTCTTCTTATCCTTCTCCTCTTCTTCCTTCATGTCCTCTCTCACTGCTTTGTCTCCTCTTCCTCTTCCACCACTTTATCTTTTTCTTCCTCCTCCCTCCTTTGATCCATCTTCTTTCTTCTTTCTCCTTCACTGCTTACTCTTCTTCCTTCTTCCCAATCCAACACAAATTGATATAGGACAAAGCATATTATTGGATTCTCCTATATTAACAACTATATAAATGCCTTTATGTTCAACATGACCTCTTTTGAGTTTGGCTTTTGAAATTGGGTAAGATGAAATACTTTAGTCACCATCATTTTGTGTTTGTCCAATGATCTTATATAGTATAAGGTTTATATATTTCATTTTCATATACAAAATATTTAAAAATATTAAGGCCATATATAAGATGTTTAAAATTATTAAGAAAGACAAGGTTAAACAACATACTTGTTCCATTTATTTATAGTCATAGCTTGAAATATCTGGAAGAAAACACATTAGAAAAATATATTTTCTATTAGTAACTCATTACAAAATTACCATCATATTTGGTATATTTAGATGCTTTCTCTCTTTAATAACCTTTATTACTTGAGAGGAGTCTTGTTTAAATGGAATTAGAATACTTTAGGTGATATTAATGCCAAGGTTGATGTTAATAAGTTAGAGCTTCTAGATGCCATTGCTATTATCTTAAATAGGGATGTTATAGAGTTGGGATCCATTTATAATCACTTTCAGACTCTTACTAGGAATGTTAACCTGAAGACTTGGGTCTAGATCAAGTTTAAATAGATTCAGAATGAGGATATGGATATGAAGTTTTATCATAATTTAATTATTGATAAATATAAGTAGAATTTTATTCATAGCATTCAGAGTGACCAACAGTATATTTATCAACTTGAGCTTATCTCTCATAAATTCATCTCCTTTTATTCTTAATTTTGTGGTGGGGATATGAATAAGCTCTTTTTTTAATTTATAATTCTAAATCCCTTTAGCCTAATATGAATAGTATTCTTAATGATCAAGGTTTTGAGTTAATTAGATACTTTAACAAATATAAAATCTGTAAGTTTCTTAGGTTGTTTGACTTTAGTAAAAGTCCTAGGATTGATACGTATACCATTAAATTTTATTAGTAGCACTGAGATACTAAAAATGATTATCTTGTTGAGGCCTTTAATTAATTATCTTTTCATGCCTTTTTGTTGGTTGATTAGGCTAGAACCTTCTTTGTCTTCATCCCTAAATATTTCATTCATAGAAAAATTTTATATTTTTATCCCATTTCTCTAGATAATGTGGTGTATAATGTTTTGTCTAAGCTTTTGGCTTCTCATATCAAATCTCTCTTGAATAATTTGTTTCATATTGAGTAATTAGCTTTTTTCTCGAGTAGAAGTATTCATGATAATATTTTGATAGCTTAAGAAGTGGTTCGTTCTACGTTTGAAATAAGGGTAAGAGTCCTTTAGTTATGTTTAAAATTGATCTTGAAAAAGAATATGACCGTCTTTCTTAGGATGTCATTCTTTGCTTTTATATTCTTTTAACTTATTTTATATAATTTATGTCTTGGATTAAAACTTATATTTCTATTTATATCTTTTCATATCTTATTAATTGTAAGGGCTTAAGGTATTTCAAAAGCAATAGGGGTGTCGAGGACTATTATCCCTATATCTATATATCATTGTGGCCCAAATCCATTCTTACCTATTTCATAAGGCTATTGATGATAAGTTGCTCACCCTATTTAAATTTAAAAATTTTATCCGTTTCTCTCATATTATATATGCAAATGATATTTTGACATATTTTAGGGTGAATAAAGATTTTGTGAAACAATTAAGGATATTCTTAAGGCTTATAAGACTCTTATAAATCAACTCATTAATCTTAGTCAATATGATATATTTTTTTCTCGTAGCATAAGAGTTGGTAAGAGACATGATGTCCATTCCTTTAATGTCAAAGTGAGAAAGTTCCATTTTAAATACCTTAGTACTATGATTATCCCTCATAGAATTTTTAAATCGCCCTTTGATATTATGTTGAAGTCTTAATGGTAAGATTGACTCTTGGAATGGACCTAAGATATCCTAGGCTAGTAGGCATTAGGATCATAATGACACTAAGAGTGGAGGGTGAATTAGTATTATAGTAAATTTTAACCGATTTTAAAGGTTGATCAATAAATCCATATTGGAAATGCAATTAACCAAAAATGTAAGTAAGGATTGTGAGTAAAGTAAATTAGTAAGTAACAACAAGTCAAAAGCAAGAGAAGCAATACAAATCGATTTACAGTGGTTCAATCTTTCCGACCTACATCTGCTCTCAATTTCTCTTTCGTCGAGGCCATTGGCTTTCACTACTGATCTTCTTTCCAATAAATAAAATCAACTATCATTATTATAGCTTTTATCCTTTTTATAGGCTTATGAGAGAATCCCCATACTCACTCTTTTATAATATCTCTCATATCCTATAACTCAGAATCATCTCTAAACTCAAAGGAAGAGACTCAAATAATATCGAAAGAGAGAGCTGCAACTCTTCATCAACTCATAAATTGGTGCTCCATCAACCAAATCTTAGTGGGGTATTTATAGGCCCTAAGAGGCTTAAAAAATAGAGCCAAAAAATTTAAATCCTAAAATTTTAGGGCATAGGCGATACTATCGTTGACACATGATTGTACTACCGTTATAACTTTTGATATTACAATTTTAAACTTTTAGACAGTACCACTATCATAATTTTTGAATTCTAAGTAGTACCACCATCAATATAGGTGGTACCACTACCTGTAGTGTTACAATCAAGAGCGGCACTAAGAGGGGAGTGGTGAATTAGTGCAGCGGAGAATTCTTCGATTTCAGAAAATGTTTTGTATGTTCGATTAAAACTGATTTGGAAAGATAGTATATAAGAGTGTAAGCGCAGTGAAAGCAAGAGAAGGAGAAGAAGCAGTTTGCTATGAAATGATTTGCAGTTAAAGTAAATTGTACAAAAGGAAACACAAATCAGAATTTAGAGTGGTTCAGTCAATGTGACCTACATCCACTTTTGGATTCCACCTCCTTTGAGGTCACCGGCGTCCACTAAAGGGCTGCCTTCAATAGGCGAAGGCCAACCACCTTTTACAGCACTTTCTCCTTTTGTCTGGTTTAGGAGATTACAAGCCTTACTCCTCTTTTTTGAATGGTTACAAAGCTAAGAGAGGGAGGAGGAAAATTCTAATACTTTTACACCCCAAAGATTCAAGATTATAATCACACTTAGGTACCCATTCATGCAGAAAAGGGTGGGGTATTTATAGGCCCTAATGCCTTCAAAATGGAGCCAAAAAGTGTTCATCCTGGATTTTCTAGGATATAGCGGTACCACACGTCATTATTGGGCGGGTACCACTGCCTGACACCTAACATTTTGCGGTACCACGCCTAACACTGACAATGGGCCGGTACACCACTTGGACAGAGCTGGAGACCGAGCTCTGTCGGTATCATTTCCTGACAAGGGCTGGTACCACGCTGGTAGCATTAAATGCCAACGGTACCACCACCCAAAACCATCTGCGGACTGTGTTGCAGGCGGTGCCACCGCTGGACATAGTGTTGGGATACCTCCTAAATCAACTCTAATATCATTCTAACTATGACTTAAGGCAAGCAATTCCGGTATGTCGATTTTCAGACGATCCTCTGGCAAACTTCTTGACGAGTCTTCCGGTGAGCGTCCGACGAACTCCCGACCAACTCTCGGCTAGTCTTCTTGGCGTACTTTCGTCGATCTCCGATGAGCTTTCGGTGATCTCACGATAAACTCTTAGTAAGCTCCGGTATATCACCCGAGTCTTTAACTCCGGTCATCATCTGCTTTACGCCTTATGCTATTGTAGTTAATCATGCACACTTATCTCAACACATGGATTAAATCAAATAATTTACCAATTGATTCTATCATCAACAATATCGAGATTCAACAATCTCCCCTTTTTGATGATGACAACCAATTGGTGATGGAGTTAATCTTAACTCCCCCTATCTATATGCCATAATTGAGAAAAGATACTCTTGAATTCAAAAACCTTTGAATTCAAGCATCAAAGTGATAAGTTAGACTTATTATCATTATGCACATCATGATTACCAAATATAAAGATGATATCATGTATTCGTCGATAGAAATGATGACATCTATTTTTAAGTCCAAATCACAAAAAATTTCAGCATCAAAGTAAGCACGATATTGCCATTATCATACTCATCATTTGAAGAGATAATGTGGAAATTTTCAGCATCAAAGTACAGAATTACCAATCATCAAAGTAAGTAGCATTTTAAGTTTACAACATCAAGGTAAACAACATGGGATTACAACATCAAAGTAAGTAGCATTTTAAGTTTACAACATCAAGGTAAACAACATGGGATTACAACATCAAAGTAAGTAGCATTTTAAGTTTACAACATCAAGGTAAACAACATGGGATTACAACATCAAAGTAAGTAGCATTTTAAGTTTACAACATCAAGGTAAACAACATGGGATTACAACATCAAAGTAAGTAGCATTTTAAGTTTACAACATCAAGGTAAACAACATGGGATTACAACATCAAAGTAAGTAGCATTTTAAGTTTACAACATCAAGGTAAACAACATGGGATTACAACATCAAAGTAAGTAGCATTTTAAGTTTACAACATCAAGGTAAACAACATGGGATTACAACATCAAAGTAAGTAGCATTTTAAGTTTACAACATCAAGGTAAACAACATGGGATTACAACATCAAAGTAAGTAGCATTTTAAGTTTACAACATCAAGGTAAACAACATGGGATTACAACATCAAAGTAAGTAGCATTTTAAGTTTACAACATCAAGGTAAACAACATGGGATTACAACATCAAAGTAAGTAGCATTTTAAGTTTACAACATCAAGGTAAACAACATGGGATTACAACATCAAAGTAAGTAGCATTTTAAGTTTACAACATCAAGGTAAACAACATGGGATTACAACATCAAAGTAAGTAGCATTTTAAGTTTACAACATCAAGGTAAACAACATGGGATTACAACATCAAAGTAAGTAGCATTTTAAGTTTACAACATCAAGGTAAACAACATGGGATTACAACATCAAAGTAAGTAGCATTTTAAGTTTACAACATCAAGGTAAACAACATGGGATTACAACATCAAAGTAAGTAGCATTTTAAGTTTACAACATCAAGGTAAACAACATGGGATTACAACATCAAAGTAAGTAGCATTTTAAGTTTACAACATCAAGGTAAACAACATGGGATTACAACATCAAAGTAAGTAGCATTTTAAGTTTACAACATCAAGGTAAACAACATGGGATTACAACATCAAAGTAAGTAGCATTTTAAGTTTACAACATCAAGGTAAACAACATGGGATTACAACATCAAAGTAAGTAGCATTTTAAGTTTACAACATCAAGGTAAACAACATGGGATTACAACATCAAAGTAAGTAGCATTTTAAGTTTACAACATCAAGGTAAACAACATGGGATTACAACATCAAAGTAAGTAGCATTTTAAGTTTACAACATCAAGGTAAACAACATGGGATTACAACATCAAAGTAAGTAGCATTTTAAGTTTACAACATCAAGG
>PYDT01000093.1:72049-74549 GCA_004837865.1 Musa balbisiana
ACTATAAAAGTGGCTTTAATTATAGTACCTATGGTAGAATTCTAAGATCTGTCCTTATTATTTGGCTAGAGGAGCTATGGGGTATTTTGGATCTCGATCATAGGCCATGAGCATCACTATCAAATATGGATTTTTGCTGCTAGATTGAGATCGTAGACACTTATACAAAAAAGGGGGTGTGTGGTTTTTTAGGTAATCATTGACTTGGGTACCTTAAAGATCAACGATTCAACGTATCTTATGCATTGAAGTCATATGAGGTTCCTTGGAAACCTAAATCAATTTAGTGTGGTTAGGATTAAGGAATGCCATAAGAGAGGGGGGAGAGGGGGGGAGGGGGGGGGGTGAATTAGTGCAGCGGATGAAAAAAATCGATGTTGAAAAAAATCAACACTTCGATAAAACCAATATCGGAAATGTATTTAACTGAAAGCATACAGAAGCATGTAATAGAAAGTAAAGTAAGTAAGATAGTTTGTAGTAAAGGTAAAATTGCACAAAAAAAATACAAAACACTGAGTTGTGAAGTGGTCGGTTGTCGTGGACCTACATCCTCTCCCGATGCCGCTTCCGGTCGAGGACACCGGATTTAATAATGTCTCCTTTAAAAGGCAAAGCCAAACTTCCTCTTACAACTCTATCTCCTTTTGAGGAGGCTCAGGAGAGTCATGAATTGATTTTATTATCAAAATCCAAATTGGATCACCCATCAATATTTTGTTTTAAATGTCACCCTTTTTCATGTTTTAAACTGTCTTGATGCTTAAAAAAGTGTTTCAGCAACATTATATTAAGGATTTCTTATAGTAGAAATTTGATAATACTAATGGCTTTATCTGATTTCTTATAGCATGCCCACCCTGCCCAGTCCGACGGGTTCCATCGCCCAACCTTTCGGGTACTGGGCGTGCCACCGCCTAGTCTGGCGGTGCACACCCGCCTACACTATTTCAGCTCACTGGTTGGGCTCCAAACTTGGCCCAAACCAGTCCGAACCTCAGGCCCAATTGGCCCCTACTTGGGTTATAAGATTAACACCTAATCCTAACCCTAATTAACATGCTAACTACGAATTTAAAGACATTTCCTAAGCTATTACAAAGTCCGCAAGTCAAGACTTCTTCCGGCGAACTTCCGACGGTCTTTCGAGAAACTCTCGGAAACCATTCTGCGGACTCCCGGCAAGCTCCTAGACTTCACGATTTGATCTTGGCGAGTTCCGACGAGCTTCTTCGGCAAGCTATGATCTTTCTCGGTGAGCTCCGCGAACTTCCGACGAACCTTCCAGTGAGCTTCCGAAAACCCATCGGCAAGCTCCCTACTCATTCTCGGCTAGTTCCGACAGCATTCCCGACGAACCTTCGGACTTCCGTTGAACTCTCGAACTCCCGACGAATCCTTCACGCTTGACTCCAGCACTTTGTTTCGCTTATGTCTTCATCGTTATCGTAGTTAATCCTGCACACACAAGCCAAAACTCTACTCCGATCTAGACAATTATTACAACGCGAATTGACATTCTGTTGCCCGGCACATCATTAGTTGGCGCTTCGTCCGATTCTTCAGCGCATCGTCCACTCTTGCGGCTTGTTGCCCAATCGACGGTTGACCTCCGCAACCCCGATATCCTTGGTGCAAATCCGCTCTCCTTGGCCCGATGCCCGACGTCCGAAGCGTTCTACCGTCCAATATCCTAACGTGATCTCCTCCGGTGCAACGTCAATTCCTCCTGCGTCAACTGTCTAATCATGATCGAGTAGACCTGCATCACTCAAAATGCAGTTAAACATCTAAACACAATCAATTAGTTTCATCATCAAAATCTGAGATTCAACAAACTCATCAATTGATTTTATTATCAAAATCCAGAATTGGATCACCCTCATTAATTTTGCTTTAAATGTCATCCTTTTTCATGTTTTAAATGTTTTGATGCTTAAAAAAGTGTTTCAGAACATTATATTAAGGATTTCTTATAGTAGAGATTTGATAATACTAATGGCTTTATCTGATTTCCTAGGATATTATTACTCTCCCCAAACAAGATGGTGGTTAGGGCATTCATTTGACCACTACTAGTCTTGCTCTTCAAGCAAAAAGAGTTTCCTATAGTGTTGAATTAGGAGTCCAATCTTTAGGTCAAACTGGTTACTGTTAAATGACATTATCTCCCCTTAGAAGCATGTTAATGATTCTCTTGTTAATTGTTGTTGGAGTCTTTTTCTCTATATTTTCTCCATGAGAGTTTATCTTTTTTCATCGGTGATAGTATTTCTATTGATGTGATGCATTATAACTAATTATTTGAGGTCCCTCTTTTATTGAAGCTAACATTTATAAATATGGATTTCAACTTTGAAAATGTTATAATTTCTAGCTTGATTTAGGGTTTGTCTTTTCAGGTACCAAACCATTTTGATAATATATTGGAATGGTACATATCAGTCTATATTGGTATATTGACACATGGTATGCAGGTGGTGTATACTGGGGGTTTGGC
>PYDT01000093.1:79549-103242 GCA_004837865.1 Musa balbisiana
AGTCAAGCTAAAATCTATCTAAATTTTATTGGCTATTGTAGCACACTATGATTATGAGATCTGACAGATGGATATGACAACTGCATTCCTCAATGGCAACCTTGGGGAGGTGTATATGATACAGCCTTAGGGATTCGTGTCCAAGGATTACCTAAATAAGGTGGTGTGTAGGTTGCTTAGGTCCATTTATGAATTAAAGCAAGCTTCTCGAAATTGGAACATAAGATTTAATCAGGTAATCAGATCTCATGACTTCGTTAAGAACGAAGATGAGCCTTATGTGTACAGAAAGGTAAGTGGGAGCACTATCACATTCTTGGTGTTATATGTGGATGACATCCTGATCATTGGGAATGATGTAGGAATGCTATCCACATTAAAGACTTGGTTATCTAAACACTTTTCCATGAAGGACTTAGAGGAAGCATCCTATATCTTGGTGATTAAGATCTATAGAGATAGATCCAAGAGGATGCTTGGCTTGTCCTAGTCCAAGTACATAGTCACCATTGTCAAAAGGTTTGGCATTAAAAATTTCATGAGAGGACTTATACTGATGAGACATGAGATATCGCTTTCTAGGAGTATGTCCCCAAATACTTTTGAAGAAAGGGCGAACATGGATAGGATACCCTATGCCTCAGTGATAGGGTGTATCATGTATGCATGCTATATACCAGACCTGATATAGTGCTTGCTCTGAGTGTCATAAGCAGGTATCAAGCGGATCTAGGCTTGGAGCACTAGAAAGCAGTAAAGTGTATCCTTAAGTACTTGAGAATGACTAAGAATCTTTTACTGGTATATGGAGGTAGTAGCCTCAGGGTTGAAGGCTACATAGACTCAAGTTTCCAATCCGATGTTAATGATAGCAAGTCGAATTCGGGGTATGTGTACACCCTGAATGGAGGAGTAGTGTGCTGGAAGAGTTCTAAGCAAGATACTACTATTGACTCGACCATAGAGGCGGAGTACATTGTTGCATCAAAGGCAGCAAAGGAGGGAGTCTGGATGAAGAAGTTCATCACAGATCTAGAAGTTGTGCTAGGCAGCGAGGAGTCGATTCCCTTATATTGCGACAATAACGGGGCGATTGGTCAAGCAAAGAAACCCAAGGTCTCATTAGAAATGTTCTGAGGAGGTTCCAACTTATTAGAGAGATCATGGCCCAAGGAGATTGTTAGAACCCTTGCAGATTCTAAGCTTGGGGTTGATCTCTTTAGGGGATCGACCTCCTTGGAACTCTATAGGGGTTCCTTCCTCCAAGTTGCTGCACAAAGGCTGTAGAAAAGATTCATCTATTGCTTATCAAAAGAGGATGAATACATGACTATTTATAGGGTTTCTAAACCCTAACTCCTAATAGGACTCCTACTCAATTAAGACTTCTACTCAAGACTCCTAATAGGACTCCTACTCAAGTCTCCTATTCCTTTACAACTCCTAATTCTTCTTTAAGAAATAACCTCCAAACCCTAGCCAGCCTCTTCACCTCTTTAATAAGGATCGGCTTAGGTAGGTTTTACATGAATGCCCCTATCAATTAGGACTCTCCTAGCTAGAGTCCTAATAGACCCGTCCTCTTCAAATCAGCCTTGTCCTCGAGGCTAACAATTCATGAATTTTGGGAATTTGATCTTCAAGTCATCATAGTTCTCCCAAGTGGCACCTTCTACTGGTAAGTTTACCCATTGTATTAGCACTTCAATAATGGGTCGTCGTCGTTGAGTCACGATCCGTCGATCAATAATGGCACTCAACTGGGTCTGAAGTTCTCCTTGGGTAGTCATATTTAGTGGGTGGCTTTGGGCTGTCTCCAAGCACCTGTTTATCACTTCCGTTTGGCCGTCAGTTTGTGGGTGATATGTTGTACTCATTTTCAATTTAACGCCCTACATATGGAATAACTCTGTCCAAAATCTGCTTGTGAAGATGCAAGTAGAATTTGGCACAAGCACAATGCGTCCCTTATAGCGTAATTCTTTTGAGTCCCAATTGTAATGAGCCACGGAGTTTAGTGCTTCCTTCAATTTTTTTATAATCTTACTAGTCTCTGGATCTTCCTGCCATTCCTTCTTAATATCCTTAAGGAAGTCACAGGTCGAAAGTGAAATGGTCGAAAATTCAGCATGCTTGGGTAGCCATGAAAGCGCATCTGCAACAACATTCTCTTTCCCCTTTTTGTAAGTTATTTCATAATCATATCCAAGAAGCTTTGTTATCCATTTTTACTGCTCAGGGGAAGATATCTTCTGCTCCAAGAAATATTTTAGGCTTTTATGGTCGGTTTTGATTTGAAAGCGTCACCCGATCAAGTACGATCTCCATTTGGCCACCGCATGCACAATCGCAAGCATATCCTTGTCATAAATAGTCATTTTGAGATTGGAAAGAGATAATGCCTTACTAGTATAAGCGATGGGGCGGCCATCTTGTATTAGTACAACACCAATTCCGACTCCGAAGGTATCGAGCTTCAATAACAAAAGTCTTGCCGATGTTGAGCGTTGTCGTCACTATGATTTATGTTCGTTGAAGGCAGTGGTGGCTTTGTTTGACCATTGGAAATCATCTTTTTTCAGTAAGGAAGTAAGTGGTGCACTGATCTTTCCATAGTTTTTTATGAACTTACGATTGTAGCCTATTAAACCGAGAAAGCCACGTAGCAATTTATGTTCCTCGAGGTCAGCCAGTTCTGCATTGCTCCAATTTTGGAGGGGTCCACTAGCCACACCTTCCTCTAATATGATATGCCCAAGATATTCCACCTTCTAGTGAAGAAAGCAAAAATTCGTAGTGGCCGTTGTGTGTTCGAAAGGCGGTTTTCGGTATGTCTTCTTTGCACACTCATATTTGATGATACTCGGATCGAACGTCCAGCTTTGTGAAGATTTATGCTCCTTTCATCTAGCAATTCATCTGCTATTGGAATAGGGTATTTGTCCTTGACGGTTATGCCGTTGAGGGTTCGGTAATCAATGCACATTCGCCATGTTTCGTCCTTCTTTCGTACGAAGAGCACCGGTGAAAAGTAGGGGCTGCAACTTGGCCGAATAACTCCTGTTTCAGGCATCTCTTTTACAATCCTTTCTATTTCATCCTTCTACAGATATGAATGTTGATATAGCCAAGTATTTATAGGAGGTTTGCCCAGAAGAATCGGTATACAATGATCATGCCGACGGGCAAGAGGTAGGTTGCGCGGTTCGTCAAATATATCTGAAAATTCAACAAGCAAAGGAAGTAGGTTTGGATCTTCAAATTCTATTGGCTCTCCCTTAGTTTGCTGCTCAAGTTGTACCAAAAAGCCGCTGCATGCTTTATGCAAAACCTTCTCCATTTGTTGTGTGCAAATCGTCATTACGTCGCCCCCACGTTTCCCGTGTAGAATCACCTGTTTCCCTTTACTGTAAAATCTCAAAATTAGTTTCATAAAATTCCAAGAAACATCACCTAATGTTGTCAACCATTCAATTCTAAGCATGGCCTCATGATCATCAAGAGGGAGGAGGAAGAAATATGCAATTATCTCTTGTTCCTACAGTAATAGTTTCTCCCACGGGCGCCTACGATCACATTTCAAAATCTGTCCGTCGGTGAACTTGACGTCAAACCTACTGTAATACTCGATAGGTAAGGCCATCCGGACAGCAACTTTACTGTCTAGGAAGTTATTAGTGCTGCCCGTGTCGATGAGAATAGTGATCAATTGTTGTTTGAGAAGGCCTTTAACTTTCATCGTTTGCGGGTTTGAGTAGCCGGCTAGTGCATGTACATAACTTCGGTCGGTTGTGGCTCTTCTTTGTATTTTCTTCTTCATTATCAAGGTTCTCTTCTAGATGTTCAATTACCTCTTCTTCTACTGGTTTAATCATAAGAAGTCTCCCTTTTCTATAGTGATGCTCGCGGCTCCACGGCTCGTCGCGGTGCCAACATAACTCCTTCGTAGATCGCTCCCGAAGCTCTTCTCTTGTCATCATTTTGGTTGAGGGACTCGGTTGATAGTAGGGGGCGCTGAGGGCTTCTGCATTGCAGGTCAAGAAGCGATCCTAGTCCTCCGAGCTTCATAGTTCAATCGCTCCTCTTGATGTCGTGCAAAAGAGATGGCTGCCATAAGCGTGTACGGTTGTCGTGTTTTAACTTCTCTCTGGATCTCCGGCTTCAAGCCCTCAATGAAGGTCCCCAATAGTTGTTTTGAGACCAATCACAAGTTTGATTAGATAACCTTTCAAACCTGGTTTGGTACTCTTGAACGGTAGAGGTTTGTCGGATCTTTGCCAATTGTTCATCAATGTTCTCGTAATCGGTTGGTCNCGAATCTGCGATATCTGTAATCGGCTCCTATTTGTAATACGAGGGCATCTTTGAATACGCAAAGTTCATATCCGAAGCAATTTCAAAGAAACCGCTCGAGTTTTAGCAAAGCTGCTCTACGGTCGATTGATTGGTTGAAAGGCCCTGAAAGAGAACGTGTTCTGGGTGGGATTATACCTGTTGGTACCGGATTCAAAAAATTCGTGCATCCTTTCAGGCAAGACAAGAGCTTTATGTGGAAATCAACAGAAAGAATCTATTCGATTTGGAAATGGAGATATTTTGTTACACCCAAGAGATGATTTGTTCTTACGGTCCCATTTCCATGAGACATCAGAACATCGTTACGCATTACTGATTCCTAAGATCAGATTCCTTTTACTTTAACTATCTTTTCACTTTTAACTATCTGTCTTTTAACTTAACTATCTGGTCCGATATTGATTTGGTAAACAAAAAAAGTAATTAAAAGACATTAATGGTTTACCACCGGGGAAATTCGCGGGTCCGACGCCGCTAATGTACAGATATAAGGAGCATGGTCGTGGGGTCGCGGGAATCTTATGCACAGTGATGGTGACGGAGGAGCTGCTTCTTGATATTTTTCGTCTTGCATTTTCAGGTTCTCTGCTAATGTTCAATGACCTCTTTCTTCCATTGATTTAATCATAAGAGTCTTCCTTTTCTACAGTGATGCTCGCGGCTCCACGGCTCGTCGCGGTGCCAACATAACTTCTTCATAGATCGCTCCCGAAGCTCTTCTCTTGTCATCATTTTTGGTGCAGGGACACGGTTGATAGTAGGGGGGCTAAGGGCTTCTGCATTGCAGGTCGAGAAGCGATCCTAGTCCTCTGAGCTTCATAGTTCAATCGCTTCTCTTGATGTCGTGCAAAAGAGATGGCTGCCATAAGCGTGTACGATTGTCGTGCTTTAACTTCTCTCTGGATCTCCAGCTTCAAGCCCTCAATGAAGGTCCCCAATAGCTGTTTTTGAGACCAATCACAAGTTTGATTAGATAACCTTTCAAACCTGGTTTGGTACTCTTGAACGGTAGAGGTTTGTCGGATCTTTGCTAGTTGTTCAGTCAATGTTCTCGTAATCGGTTGGTCCGAAGCGGATCAATAGTCCTTCTTTGAATTGTTGCCATAAGAGGACTCCATGAGTATATTTAAACCATTCAAACCACTGTATGGACATCCCCTTTAAGATGTATAGCTGCAATTTCCACCATAGATGCATCTATAGTTTTATGATACCGAAAATATCGCTCCGCATGCGAGATCCAACCAATCGGGTCTCCTTCTTCCCATCTAGGGAATTCCACCCTCATGCGTGGATATTGGGGTCAGTCATAGAGCCTCCCCTCTCTTTGAAGTCATCTCTTTGGGCTTGGTGGGATTGGTTAGAGCTCTTTCCTTGATATGATTTATTCGGGCTTGGTGGTCGGCCCAAACTGAGTTCGGTAAAGAGAGTCTGAATCTTATCCTCCATTCGCGCCTCCAAGGTTTCGAATTTAGCATTGATTGCCTCCTTAGATGCTATAGTATATGCCTCCAAATCTATGATGTTATGATCTCTCTTTTGTTGTTGGGTTAAAGGCAAGTATGGGTTGCGAGAAGTGATGGTCAAAACGGTTAGTGGATTGGTGGATGTAGGCTGTGGTTTAGGCTTGTTTTGTGGCTATTTTGGGTGCAGTTTGAGGGTGTGATTTGGTGGAGTTTTAGGGCTATGGATGAAAGTTTTTGATCTATGGTAGATGGTAGCAAAGGTTTGATAGAAATCAGAGGAAGTTTGCTGCAAAATTGTGTTATCTTGTAAGAGTAGAATTATCATCGAAGAAACAGCGATTTCTCGATGAAATTTCCACCAAAAACTTGAGAGATTTGAGGAGGGAATTGACAGCAGAATCTTAGTTTATATGACAGTAAGGAGATGTAATTTAATCAAGAAAATTTTGGCAGTATAATAGCAAGGAAATTGGTGTAAGTTGTGATAGCAAAATTCTTGTCAAAAAATTTCAACGGTTTGCGATGAAAATTTGCAGCAACACAAAATCATTTTTAGAGATGAATTTCTTAATAGATCAATCTTAGATGGAAGCCAAGATGATCTATGAAGTGTATAAGAAATTTCATTTAAAAAAGATTGCAAATAGATTGGTTAAGGCAACAATATGCGGCTGAAATTTTTTGTAGCACAGATTTTCAATTGCAGCAGATTGGACATAAAAGATCAGTGGTTTATATTGAGAATTTTTTGACAAAACAAAAGGGAAATCTACTGTTAGAAAGTGTCAAAGCTATCATAAAAATTTCGAAGAGATTTGGACAGAAAAAACGTAGTAGCAAGATCAAACAAACTGAGCTATGCGGCTAGAATTTTACAATGCAGATTTTCAAGTATAGCAAATTAGACGTAAAAGATCAATGGTTTATATTGAGAATTTTTTGACAAAACTAAAGGGAAATCTGCTATTAGGAAGTTTCAAAGTTGTCATAAAAATTTTGTAGAGATTTGGATAGAAAAAACACAATAGCAAGATCAAACAGACTGTGCTATGCGGTTGGAATTCTGCAATGTATCTTTCGTTGTAGAGATGAAAACTTTAGCAACGAAAAGTTTATGTACAGCAATATAGGAACAATTTTTTTTTTTGGATTTTCGAATAAGGATAACTAAATTGCAATAGCAGTAAAGTAGGAATCCAGAACTTGTTGCAATTCATGGGGAGATCAAAGGATGATCCGCGGTGGTGGAGATGACGGTGGAATTTGGCAACAATCTTTTAAGCAATTGTGGAATTGCTTTGGGCGACTGTGGAGAGATGATGGTGGCTGTGGAAGGGCAGCGAGACGCCAAGAACGCTGCTTTGATACCAAGTGTTAGAACCCTTACAGATTCTAAGCTTAGGGTTGATCTCTTTAGGGGATCCGCCTCCTTGGAACTCTATAGGGGTTCCTTCCTCTAAGTTGCTGAACAAAGGCTGCAGAAAAGATTCATCTATTGCTTATCAAAAGAAGATGAATACATGACTATTTATAGGGTTTCTAAACCCTAACTCCTAATAGGACTCCTACTCAATTAAGACTTCTACTCAAGACTCCTAATAGGACTCCTATTCCTTACAACTCCTAATTCTTCTTTAAGAAATAACCTCCAAACCTTAGTCGGCCTCTTCACCTCTTTAATAAGGGTCGGCTTAGGTAGGTTTTACATGAATGCCCCTATCAATTAGGACTCTCATAGCTAGAGTCCTAACAGAGATATAGCAGTGGAAAGAGTTTCATCCGAAGATAATATCACAAATCGATTGAAAAAGCTATTGTCTCACATTGTCTTTGAGTATGACAGGAGTCTGATGAGGATCAGACACATAGGTGGTTAGCTTTATGTCAAGTGAGAGATTGTTAGTCATAGGTGTCATACAAGCCAATCATGTGAGTGATAATATTTGTGAATTGACATATAGTCTTTTTGCTTATTATTATTATTTAATATTTTATCACTTTATATTGCATATTGCATATATATATATATATATATATATATATATATATATATATTGTGATGTCTATGGATTTGTACAATTGGAATCGAATCATGTTGAGATCACGATAATAAGATCGATTCACCTTTAAACACAGACCCTAAATAATCCCGATCATAGGTTACTCAAGAGGGACATCAAGATAACCGGACAGATTGGTGTGCTATATACCCATCTATATGATAGATGCAATTGGTCTCATAGCTACTCGTGTGGGAACACTAGGGACATAGTACATGTGCTCATTGGAGAATAAGTTCACTTATTGATCTGTTTACGGAATGTTGGATGGTTGATGATGCCTTATTGTTAGACATTGGTTCAATAGTCCAAGTGGTATATCTGGTTCTTAGACTTGAGACACCAAGGATGTCCTGTATGAGTATTCTACTCTTTGATACCAGACTTATAGGTCTGGAGGTTCCAAATTTAGCACAATCGGTCATCGAGAGTGGTAGCCAACCTTTTGAGAACTATTGAGTGTCGATAGAGGATCATCAGATCTTGGTGTCATTAGAGGAATATCTCATGTGTTCTTGCTTAGACAAATCCCTAGCTAGGGTCATTCGGATTGAGATATAAAGAGTTCTCCAAGAGAATCCGATTAGAGCGAGACTCAAGCAGAAAGCATATGGGTCTGATAGCACCATACCCAGTATACGATCTCTAGGATATTAGATGGATGAGGGACTATAGGTATATGGTAACTAAGGATAGACAAGTCCAATGGATTGGATTCCCTTGTATCGTTTAGGGACTACGGCATAGTGGCATAGTACATCCGCAGTCGATGAGTCGAGTGAATTATTATAGAGATAATAATTCACTAAGCCAGAAGGAGTTCTAATAGGTATGAATCATGGCCAGCTCGATGTTGGGCCTAGAGGGTCACACACATATGGTAAGCATCACGATGAGTAAAGGTTCGGAAATGAGATATCCGCCGAAGCCCGTATCTTATTAGATATCCAATAAGCCCCTAAATTATTAGATTCTATGAATGAGATCTAATAAGAGCTAATGAGAGATTATTGGATAGAGATCAACTAATCTAAGAGGTTTTGATAGTTGGATGAGGATCCAATACTAATAGGGCTAGATCCATTAGGGTTAAGTTGATAGGAGACCTCTATAAATAGAAGGAACTAATGATTCATAGGCTAGAGCCTCTTTGGGTTGCCATCTCCTATTCTCCTCATCAAATAATAGGCCCGGAGATTTAAGGAGCATCGTCGTAGCCCTACTATATGGATCACCACTAGAGAGGAGGGCATTTGACTTCCTTCATCCTCTCCTATAGATATGCAGGGATTCAGGGATATATGATCTCCTTAGGTAACGTAATCTTTAATATACACAGTTTTAAATTTCATGAATTTTGCGCACCAATCTTCGCACGACGACGAACACATCTTTGGGAAATTTGATAATTTTATTTTTTGTTCTTCTGTTGCGCATGTGATGTTGCCCTCAGATTTCCCCACAATGGTATCAAAGTCCTGTTGCTTGTATGAAAGATTGGTTTTGAACTTCGTGTGTTGTGTTTTGGAGAAGCTTTTGGCATCAAAATCGTTGACACAAAAGCGAGAAAAGGGTAGTAACTGTTGCTGCCCTTGCTACCCTCGAAGATGACAGCACTACCATCTACGTGCAATAGGCTTACTACCGATGGCCGATAGCCTACGGGGGTCGGCAGCCCGCTGGCGCTACCTGCAGTAACTAGTAGCATGTGGGGGCCAACAGCTCGTGAGCAGAGGCACCACAGGGGCAGTGGTGCTTGTGGGTGCTGCGCTTATGGGCAGAATCGCCCGTAGGGGCGATAGGGCTTGCAGGGGCGCTCGTCTAGCGAGGTAGCATTGCCTATGGAGGCGACAGTGCCCGCGAGGGCCCCCACCTACAGGGCAGAGCCGCTCGCAAGCACACCGCCCATAAGTAGGGGCGGTGCCCCCGCCCCCCGTCGTAGAGGGCCGTCGCCAGCAAGGTGGCTGCGACCGCAGTGGGGGAGAGGGAGAACGATAGTAGGGTTTTGGGGCAAAAAGATAGTTTTGCGCTTGTGAATTTAAGAAATTCTAAATTTTGTCCCTTTATCTAAATTATGAAAATACCCCTCATAATTTAGAAAATTTCCTACATGTCCTTGATTTCAAAAAATATTAATTAATAAAAAGTTAATTGATTATTATTATTATTATTATTATTATTATTATATCATATATCTATCATCATCATCATCATAATCTAATAGTCCTACATGATATGATGTGTACATGTGATGTATGATATGTGGATGGATAATCATGGATCAGTGGGATGTGTGTACTTATGATTATTATTATTGGGGCTTGTAAGCCTCCATTTTATTTCTCGTTTATTGTTGGGCCTACGTACCTATGATTAAGTTGTAATCACACGAGGAGGTGCAGCAGGAGTGTGGAAAGCAATAGCGAAACCGACGAGATAAACGATCGTGATGCATGGAGATGCGTTGAGATGTCCGACAGAACCGACAAGGACGATCACAGGGCATAAAGATGCACTACTGCATACATAGATCTTGATGTGAGTGATTAGGCCCACTGGCTCGGGCCTGATCACATTAGGCTGTGGTCCATGATCATCTGGTGTGATTGCTCATATGATGTGTGATTACTTATACACCTACTAGATATGTATATATATTTGCATGCGATATAGATATATATTAAGTATGTATGTATATGAAATGTCATATTAAGAGACCAAATCAAAGAAACCCCTCTCTAATAATATTAAGTCGGTAATCATGAAGTAATTAGATTAACCAACGTGGCCTTCCATTGTTATAGGTAGAGATCGATTCTTGATGTAGATTGAGTTGATCGAGTCCCTCAAGACTCACCTATATCGCGATTCGCTATCTTACCTATGACATAGAGATGCCACTAGTGACCTGAGGACATGATATGCTTGGTCGAGTCTCTCGAGGGTATATTATTGAACCAGACTCATCTTGTAACGATGGTGTTGACTTAACCGAACATCATGGTTGGTCGAGTCCCTTAAGATCATGGTAGTTCAGAGGCTGAACAGGATGGGAATCACAAGGAGTTATCATCGGCAAGAGTTGCCTACCTTTTGGGCTTAGTGTGATTGGTTGAGTCCCTCAAGGTTACAATAAGATGTTGATTGGATCCCTGATCCCTACTAAAAGTCTACTAGGGACTTCCGTTTCATGTGTTGAGGGTGTCACGTGACTCACTAGTAAAATAGTGGGAGCAGATTAAGATAGAAGTCTATATCTTGATTGTTTATTTTTCTACAAAATCTACATGTTATTTATTTCTATTGCATTTTTATTTTCAGAAAAATATCACTTTCAAATCCCTTACGTGGCATACTTGATGTCAACCGCCTCACTAGTCCGAATTATACGGATTGGCTCTGCAACTTGAGAATTGTTCTCATGATGGAATAAATCGCATACGTCTTTATACAGTGATGCCTACGCCCAAGGAAGGGGTAAGCGAAGAGACATGAGATATCGCTTTCTAGGAGTATGTCCCCAAATACTCCTGAAGAAATATTCTGAGGAGATTCCAGCTTATTAGAGAGATCATGGCACGAGGAGATATAGTAGTGGAAAGAATTCCATTCAAAGATAATATCACGGATCCACTGACAAAGCTATTGTCTCATATTGTCTTTAAGCATTACAAGGGTCTAATGGGGATCAAACATATAGGTGGTTGACTTTATGTCAAGTGGGAGATTGCTAGTCATAGGTGTCATACAAGCCAATTATGTGAGTGATGACACTTGTGACTTAACACACTTGATATATATATATATATATATATATATATATATATATATATATATGGATTTATGCAATGAGAATCGAATCGTTATGAGATCACTATAATGAGACCAATTCACCTTTAAATACAAACCCTAAATAATCTCGGTCATAGGTAACTCGAGAGGGACATCGAGTTAATTGGATAGATTGGTATGTTGTATTCCCATCCATATGATGGATGTAACTGATCTCATAACTATATGTGTGGGGACACTAGGGACATAGTACAAATGCTCATTGGAGAAGGAGTTTACTGATTGATTCGCTTTTGAAATGCTAGATGGTTGATGATGCCTTATAGTCATATAGTGATTCTGTAGTCCTAGTGGTATATCTGGTCCTTAGACTTAAGACACCAAGGATGTCCTATATGAGTACTTCACTCTTTGATACTAGACTTATAGGTCTGGAGGTTCCAAATCTAACATAGCCGGTCATCGAGAGTGGTATCCAACCTTACGAGGACTATTGAGTGTTGATTGAGGATCATTTCGATCTTGGTGTCATGAGAGGAATATCCCATGTGTTCTTGCTCAGACAAATCCCCAACTAGGGTCATTCGGATTGAGAGAGAAAGAGTTCTTCGGGAGAATCCGATTAAGCGAGACTCGAGTAGAAACTGTATGGGTGTGATAGCACTATGCCCGACATATGGACTCTAGGATATTAGATGGATTAGAGACTATATGTATATGGTAACTGAGGACAGACAGGTCCAATGGATTAGATTCCCCTTTATCAGTTTAGGGACTACAGTGTAGTAGCCTAGTACGTTCGCAGTCGATGAGTCGAGTGAATTATTATCGATATAATAATTCACTTAGCTAGAAGGAGTTTTGACATGTATGACTCACGGTCAGCTCGATATTAGACCTATAGGGTCACACATATATGATAGGCTTTCCGATAAGTAGAGGTTTAGATATACGATATCCGCTGGAGACCCTATCTTATTGGATATCTAATAAGCCATTGAATTATTGGATCCTTTAGATGAGATCCAATAAGAGCCAATAAGAGATTATTGGATAAAGATCAACTAATCTATGAGGCTTGGGTAGATGGATTGAGATCCAATACCCAATAGGGCAGGATCCATTAGAGTTAAGTTGATAAGGGACCTCTATAAATAGGAGGGAACCAATGGTTCATAGGTTAGAGCCTCTTTGGGTTGTCATCTCCTATTCTCCTTTCTCCTTCTCCTCAGATAGCAGGCCTGAAGATTTGAGGAGCATCGTTGCAGCCCTATTGTGTGAATCACTGCTAGAGAGGAGGGCGTTTGACTTCCTTCATCCTCTCCTACAGATCTGCAAGAATTCAGGGATATACGATCTTTCTAGGTAACATAATCTTTAATATATGCAATATTAAGTTTCGGGGTTTTGAGCACCAATCTTCGCACGACAACGAATACATATTTTGAAAATTTAAGGATTTTATTTTCTATTATTTCGTTGTGTATGTGATGTCACCCCCTAAATTTCCCCACACTGGTCTGGGAGGATAAGCCGCCTTGCCCGTGGGATGTCCCAACGGGACCCCTCCAATGCTTAAGTTAGAGGGATGGGGGAGGAGAGATTTAATAGTATTCATAAAAGTGTAGTGTTCACCCGCTTGCCCCTGTTTGGCCTAGGCTTGGTTTTTATACCTGGGCACTTGACAGCAAGGACAAGGATTGGTGAGGGTGCCCCCTACCCTGCTTGTTAGAGGACATTAATGGAGACGGCTTACCGATGTGTTATCTCGAGGTCGACATTGACGTTGGGCGATCGGGATGGTGTTCACTGTGTAGCCTTTTAGTCGCTTTGAGTTAGACAAGGAGTGATCCCTCCTTTAGTCAGTCTGAAAGGGAGGTGTTGAACTAGTGAAAAAACTAATTAAATACCACTAGTGTATACTAGAAAGACCAACTTATGTAAGATAGTGGAATGAACTAGTGAAAAAACTAATTGGGTCTGAAATCTAAATAAGGCCTTTTCACTAGGTGCTCAAACCAAGTAAATCATCTCCATGGGTAGGTAATGCCCTGCCTTCATAAAAATAATAATAATAATAATCTATCATAGTACCCAACTTAAAGAATTGTCTCCCGAATGATTTGGAATTTAGGATCACTTGGCTTCCCCATAAAGTTGGATGATAGCATTTCTTTCATAACCTTCCATAGAAAAATTAAAACAAAGAAGATATGTAACAAACATACCATAAAGCCATGAAAAAATACATTAAAAATTAAAATAATTTATTTCACATAATAAGATGCCAAAACCAACCATTAAATAGATATGGCAAACATATCGATTTTGCACCATCAAATTCATTTCTAAGTTTACACAAATATATGCACAAATTTTTCTCTAGGTCATTAAGCACACTTGAAATTAAAAAAAATTAAATAGCCTAATGGTTTAAAAATGTTTCATCTAACAAATTTCTAACACAAGAAATGTAAATTGTATAATTGATTGTTCAACATTATATCTTTAAATATGTGATAACAATGATGCTCTTAAGTAGTTACACTACAATATATATTTTGAAACAAACATAAAGAAATATGTAAAGAAATATATGTAAGTACTTGTCTGTGACATTCTCATCTTCTCCAAGTTCCTTCAAACACTTTCAGGTATCAAAGTAATATCCTCAACATGAGAATAAAGACATGTACTTGCCAAAATGTGGAATGAAAGTCTTGTTAAATGACCCACTTTCATTGAATTGGTAACTTTGCCCATTCCTTGAAGGATGGTATAAGTGGCTACAAGGAAGGATTGTAGTTGAGCTCTTTCTATATACAGGACAAAGGCTAGTAACAGCACCAATGCATATATTCGCTACAGCATTGAAGGGTCAGATGATGCTACTACCATCACTTTATCTTATGTCTTTGTAACTAAAATGAAAGCTACTGATTCGGGAAGAGCCCCTACTGACCGAGAGCAAACCAAATTTTGTTTAACCGTGTCAGATAGTCCATTCACACCATTGTAGCTGCCTAAGTCAACAATTCTCCCAAGATGATGCAATGCAACAGATGACTGATCTGGTTTTGAATGACCCAATATTATGCAGAATAAGCTCACAAATAAAGCCTCATTATCAGTTTACCGCTAAGGTTATCAATGCTCCTTTCACATAATGATGATAACCATTTATCAGTGTATAAATACTATGAAATTTTTGGTGCATTACAATAAAGATCAAGATTATAGAACATAGAGAAGAAACCATAGGAGCAAGTAATGTTCTCAGGCAACTTGAATAGAAAATCAAGCATAGCAGATGCTACTTGCCAACAAAGAGATATCAAGATGTGAGCTACCCTGGCATTTTATTAACCAATGCTTGCATGTGCTCAATAGTAATCGATTCAAGCACGTAAAAAATAAGAGCCTTGACATTTCTAGCGATATGACATCTCAAAAGAATAGCATTTGTTGTAACATGAAGATGATTCCTTATTGTTTCTAGATAATGACCACAAACAAAGGTCATAAAACCAGAAGAGGATATCTGGAACAACAATATTGCATGGAAGAGAGTTTAGTTGCATACCAATAGCTTCCAAAATTATTTCTCCAAACTCACCAAACAATTTTCTCATATTTGGGAATAACATATGCAGGTGAGGAAAAAGTACTTGAAATGATAGTTTAGCATCTGACTGATCGGAAGACTCAAATTCTGTGGGAGTGTGTTTTGGTACCTGATGGATATGAATATATAGATTAAAAATTCTTTCACTAAATTATCGGTAAGTGCTAACTCATCCGCAAAAACTGATAAAAAATCGATGAAATTTGTGAAAGATCAGAGGCAATAAACAAGTGTTCCTTCAAGTATTGCTTTGCATTTCAAGATATTGACATCCATCCTAAAAATCTAGAAAATGGACATGTGCAACTTGAAAATCTGGATATTTTCTGCATCCACGATAAATGTGGAACTAAAATTCTATAGATGAAACCAGTACTTTTGATACCAATAGGATATGTCCGTTCATAATTTCCAGAAGATGTTATTATTAATCTTTCAAGAAGTGCTCAGCACCTTCGCAGCCCATGTAACTTTTCCATTTTAAGCTATATGTTGCCTGCTTTCAGTTGGGTGTACAAAGTTGTAAGTTGTCCACTAAGATTTGCAGCTGATTGTAGTATAATGTCATTAACATTCTCTACAACTCTGTAGGAGGATTACAAAGTGACAAAGCAATGGTTGATTCTGCCTAATCAATGTTGCCACATTAGCTGATTCAATGTCGACTTGTGATATTTCCAAAGCCTACTGATTACCTTCAAAATAATATGTACAAGGTTTCCCAAGAGCCAAAATTCTCTCAGATTCGAGGTTCAGTTTAGCGAAAGCAGAATTTGTAGAACAATTATATTTCTTTTACTTTCAAGATAAGCTATTGTCTCCAGATTGACATTATATCTCTTAAGGTCTTCATAAAACACTACTAATCCATTTTTATTCTTGAATTTGGATCCAATGATTTTCATCTGATTCATAAGCTCTGAATTGCATCCATATGAAATCGATTATAAAGAATGAGTTGACATAACATTCTGCAGCCAACAGTATGGCTTCTATTGCAGCTTCATGGCTTTCTGGGGTTATGTCATGCTGGGAACACAAATCAGCTGCCAAACATTCAAATTGGGAAGCCCTATATACCGAATCTTGATAGTTTACAAGTTGTAGATAATCTATTTGTGAATACAAGTAATCAACAAAGAAACCAATATTTTGAAAGTTGTTATTTGAAATCTTATTCACCTTTGAAACACCGCAACCGGAATTCAATCTGATCCAGTCCCTAGTAAAATAATTGGAAACACTTCTCAGAACAATTTTTGATAGATCTCTAGAAGCAAACTGCAGGTTAGCATCTTGGAGTACATCTTTTCTTGTGGCAGCTTTAGATGCATCAATCTTTCTCTTTGCTTCATCCGGACTACTGGATGTGCTAGAAGCCCCATGAGAACATATCACAGAGTCAAAAGAAACAGCTAAAGACTCTTGATCAGCCACTTTAGGAAATAAACATTTGCAAAGGTCAATATCTGAAGGAAATGACATATGTGGCCCCAAAACAGAAAGGAGTACACTGCAATATAGAAAGACGACAGTATATTGTCAGCTAAATGCAAACCAAGTAATGTAACAACCAACAAGGTGCATTTAATAAGATTTCTTTTGTTGCGGGAAAAAAACTAAAAAATAATTTCTTTTTTTTTTACTCTCACATCTTTTTAAATTGTAGTCTTCACCGATCACTTCATTCTCTCTCTTTACATCTCCAAGAATAAGCACTATAAAGTATAAATTATAAAGATGTTAAAGTTTTTTTTATTTTCCCTATGATATTATCATATGCTATTACAGTAGACCATTGGTGCAATAGATTCATGTCTCCATTCAGATTCCACAAAAGGAAGAATGGCAGGCCTTCGTAATGCAGTACGTATAACATTGAATGCAATACAATAGTTCTTCTATTTCTCCAAGTGTATATCATAAGCATCTTCAGAAGTTGTATTCTTTGTTCCAGTAATCACAGGATCAAGGAAGGGTTCTAACATCTCCAAAAGAAATAGAAGCCTATGTTTAAATTCCTACACGGATGGTAAAAGCATCATCTATTTGACTGGAAAGAGTAAGCAAAATCATGCTTGATACTTAAATAGAAGGTCAAACCTTATATTTTGACAGTACATCATCCATATACCCAAACAAGGCAAGCAAGATATATTTCAAAGCAAGGATTGAAATACTGTATCGTACCGATGTTTCAAGGTTGGCTCGGTATGGTACGGTACGACGTACCGAACGGTACGCCTAATTTAGGTGTAATGGAGTTTAAGATAATACAAATATGACAAAAAAAGAGTTTAAGATAGTTTAAGAGAGTATGAGAATGAAATTGAGTGAAATAGGAGAGAAGAAGGGTTTAAAAAATGAGAAAGGGCTCCAACGGTTAATTTGACCGTTGGAGCACTGTTATTAAGCTATAACGGTCGAAATCGATCTTTACCAAGCTGTGCCGGGCGATAACGGTTGAAATTTTGACTTGTTACCGCCCGTTATAACCTCGTATCGTCTGATACGAGGTGTTTTTATGCATTCAACCCGTATTGGACGGTACCATTCGAAATTGTATACCTTGCCTCAAAGCAACATAAGCACGACTAGCAGATTATGGAAACACCTGGTAGGGGCATTATGAACAGAGTCAACCAAACATGAAGCATGAAAATAAGTGCATAATCTGTCATACGAAAGTGTATCAAGATTTTTTTTTCTTTTCTTGAATTTTTATTCAAGAGGAAGTGGATAGAATTTGGATAATAACTGGGGCATTGTGACAAAATTCTCAGTTTCTTAAGCACACACAGATGAAAGATGGATGTCACATATAGGATTCATGAACTAAAAAGTACTAAATGACAGTAATTAGAACTAAAGGACTTGCATTCATAGGATTTGAATAAACCAACCATAGCTAATTCCAAATTCACAGGTAGGCCTTATTGTTTCATGCATGAAAAAAATCTTGTCCTACATAAGAAAGATGATCCACCATAAGTAAACAACAGGAATATTCTCTTTTCCTCAAATGTGCCTACAGAAAATGTGGCACTAAAAATATTCTATTATAGGTTCTTAGAAGTTAGAATATATGGTTCCATAAAGAAAATATTTTATTGTACCTTAAAAACAATCAGGAGCTAAAACTTCATTAGTCTTAGAAACAACATAGTGAAAGCATGCAAGAGAGCTGTCACATGCATGTTGCTAGCTGCAATGTGTGGAATTCACAAAGAGACATTTTCATACTAAAACCTGTTGCTAGATTCATGCCACAGAAACAAGGTATTGCATCATGACCCAACTGATTTTTTTTTGTGCATATCCAAAAAAGCCTGATGAAATCAATAAAAAATTAAGATCAAAATGCAATAAGTATCAGTAAGATCTCAGTACCTAATCAAATGCAAGGTCCTTGGCCAGTCTATAAATTATAATATAGTGATACAACTTATTATCCTATTTTGTAATCTTGGTAAATTCAGTTCTGCGAAATCACAGAGTCATGTATCCTGGACATAACTGTTAGTGAACCAAGCTCCCATATTTAAGAAAAGAGGGAGGTGACTAACGAAATAGAGTAGAGTGTAAGAAAAATTAATATGACCAAACTTCATGAAAATATAGAAAATATTTTAAGTGTATATTGGTATCTAAGAAACATGTAAAAAATAATCTGCTACCATTTAAGAAATATATAGCTATCCAAGCCACAACAGTAGTTATATTGGTCCATAAAAGTCCCATAAGAGTTGAGCACAGCACTCCAAAGAACTCTGTACAAGGATGTGTCATAGTTGTATCATCAGAACACTCAAACAGTAGGTTTTTTAATCTAGAAATAAAGGAAAACTCCAATCCAATAGACAAAAGTTTCAGTTTCACAATAACTGCTATCATGATCAAGATCAAATTCAAGAGATCAGGGTTTTATTCAAGTGTACAAATGACTGATATTGTTGGAATCTTCACAATAAGGTAATAGATGGATCACAAAATAACATCTATGATAGGTCATAGAAAGTGTTTTTTTAGTTCATCAGGATGGACATGTCAGTACAATACATGCCGATCAGCACGGTTTAAACATATGGCTGGAATAAGCCTTGTGCTTGATTGTGTGTTCAGGGACATCCTTGGTATAAAACCAAACTCTATGCTAGTATTATACTAGCATGACATAGTTCGACAATCATCAACCACTACTAGCAAACTTGAAATATTATCATACATCATCAAATGTTGAAACTACATAATGATGCCAACTCTTCTTTTTTACTCTATGATCCAATTCAATAGCCAATTTGGCATTAATTCTATTTTTTAGTTTAGAAAAATATTTATTTCACTTTTAGTTTTTCTTAGTTTTATAGAAGGACATTAATAATCATAACTTTAACAATTGATAAATTATAGAAAAAAATTGAGGGTGGGAACAATTATAGGACCATTAAGGGATACTCTAGCAAGGGCCATCAAATGCAACAAAATCGACTGAAAAGTAGTTTTCAAATTCAGTGGAAGTAAAAAAAAATTTATTTCCTAACACAATAGAAAAAGTGTTAGTACTTTAAAAGAACAAAAAGCGAAAATGCCATACCAAACAATATTTATACATAATACAAAGAAGATACGATCCCAACAAAATATTTATATTTTATTTTTTTAACAACTATTCATTTATACCACAACAGAACAATTGCCTCTGAACTTTCAAAGTCTTTGTTATGTTAGGACTATGATGTTCAAATCAAATAACATTTTTCTCAGAATGAGAAGATTATTTCAAAAGAAAATTAGTGCTTGATAATTTGACCATCCACAATAAATCACAATGTATTGACTACAGAAAAGTCAGATCTGCACCAAGAAATGACCAAGTACTCATGATAGTTTTAATTGCTTATGTTAGATAATTCACCAAACATTGTTTATATATTTTCATGATGAATAGGTTAATGATGATGAATAATGATTTATATACATCTGCATATTCTAACATTAAATAAATACCAAATTTTGTCACATTAAATAGTGAACATTATACATTGATACATGCTCATATCCATCATATCAATATCTTGCACTTGTATCCATGGTATGCAATTTCGAATCGTACCACCCGGTACGAGCAGTACGTACTGGTTCGATGGTATACCAGTACACGGACCGCTCGCTACCATAGAGAGAAAGAAATATTTAAAATTAGGTGTACCGCTCGGTACTGCCCTGGTGTACCGTTCGGTACATGGATACCATACCATACCGAGCCAACCTTGAAACATCGATACTGTATGATATTACATACCTTCCTTGTATCCATGACTTCATAACCAACCAACCAACCAAACGAGCATTCATTATAATAAAGAATTAAACCTTCATAACAGTAATAAAAGTAAGAAGAATGATGAAATTACTTGAATAACACTAAGAGGTCCTTCAGAAGTTTAATTGCAAGATCAACCTGAAAAAGGGTCAATGTAGTTACAAAAATACAAGTTGTTGACTTAATATATTAACTTATTATAGGAAAAGATGAAACCTTTGCAGTAATTGTATATATCCATGGTGATAATGGTTATATCCATGGTGATAATGGTCCAAAGCATAAATCAATCAATACACATGTTGCTTTTGCCTAAAGATTAAAAAATAAATGCTTACTTAGAAAGCCAAAAAGTAAGTTGTCTATTTATAATTAAACTTGGTATGAAACCAACAAACACGAGATGATAAGAATGAAGATAGATAGCCCACACAAGCATGAAGAAGAAGATGATGACATTGTTATCCAGGTGATATTCAGGTTCTTCCTTTTTTTCCTATTTCTTTCTTCGTCTTCTCCCTCGATCACTCATCGATAATAACACCTCAATCAATGACGATAATGCCTCAATCGACAGCACCACTCGGTAGCGAGCGGTCCGTATACCGGTCTGCTGACGGACCGATATGTACCGCCCGGTACGAGCGGTATCATTCGGTATTGCAGACCTTGATTTAACGAACTGAAGGGCACTTTAAATGTCAGAATTAGGAACAAAAAACTCTATTTCTCATAATAACTAGAGACGTCAATATATGTTGCATCAATTTATTGTGACAGACTAGTCTTACCATGAAATACTTAGGATCATGCTTATGAGTACTAACATGTTTTCAACACTGACTTTTTATGGCCTTAAGCAACCCTCCACCTTTTTCATTCGGGCTTGGGACCGACATTGGCGGTGTTAAAAACATTAGTACTCATAACAAGAAATCAAGTAAAGAAACTAATTTTCTTTGAGAAAGATAAAAATTGAAACACCTAGCAGGAATTTAAAAGTGACAATTGTAGATCTAAAAATAAGTATACTTTTGTCTAATTAGACAACAAAGAGGCCTTTGAATCATGGCACTACTCGCTTTTTTAAACCTAACAATAGAAACATGACCATCTCTGAATATATCACTAACATATGACACAACGACTTCCAATGCAGAAAATCCTAGAGAAAAAGAAGTTCTCGAATGAGGTATTCACATCAACATAATAACTCTACTAGATTGAACATGTTTCATCTTGTTTACAACTAAGCAAAAATTTATTTACGTCTAACACATATTTATATAAGATAAATTTGTCCATTTAAATTTGTCCCTCCTAACCTTGCCTCCTGCCTAACATTCAAGGTGAGAACATTTTTCATTAACCTAATCTATTGGTACTCCATTTGTGCTAAGGAAATCCAACTATATAAATATTTATCCTATTTGTTTCGGGAAAGATGTAATCTTTGTGCAACTTTTGTTCAATTTTCAGATCTATATATCAACTGGATAGCTTGTCCTAATATATTAATGAGGGAATGCCTTAGAAGATCAATAGATAGCTCCAATAACAAGTGTACTAAAATAAAAAAATCAAAAATTAAGAAAATATGGGGAGACTGGAAGACTCTTTCAGATAATAATTTATATAAAAAAAGATAATTAAATTGATCACACTATCAAGGACTTGAGTTAAAGAGACATATTGTAATACAAAAAAAATGTTCAAATTTTGTCACACCATCGAGGTATTAAATTATATACTTTTTCTTGTTGTGATCAATTGTAACTTTTATTTCAGCATATCCTAAGAGTTTTGCAAGAATATGTAGAATTTTTAAACTTGAATAATAAAATGTAAACTATCCGTCCGACCCATTATTTGCTTACTTTTGTCTAGATTAATTGACATAAACTAATTAGACTAGATCTTGTTTCTGTAGGATTTCATTACAATACATACATTTTTAGTTTAGCAACTTAAGATCCAATATACAAAAGTCAAAAACTTATAATGAATAACAAATATATGTTCAGGACAAGAATTATAATGAATAATAAATATATGTTCAGGATAAGGATTGAAATTTCGTACCATATCGAAGTTTTCAGATTCGCTCGTATATGTGTGTGTGTGTGTGTAAATAACAAGAAAATGGGCAATTGCCTGGTCACTCTTTTGGTGCGTGGGGAGGGTTTCTTCTCCCATACGGGCAAAAAAACGAGCGACGTCCCTTTGTTTTACTTATTTATATACAAGTGAAAATCAATCAATACACATGTTGCTTTTGCCTAAAGATTAAAAAATAAATGCTTACTTAGAAAGTCAAAAAGTAAGTTGTCTATTTATAATTAAACTTGATATGAAACCAACAAACTCAAGATGATAAGAATGAAGATAGATAGCCCGCACAAGCATGAAGAAGAAGATGATGACATTGTTATCCAGGTGATATCCATTCTTCCTTTTTTTCCTATTTCTTTCTTCGTCTTCTCGTTCGATCACCATCGATAATAACACCTCAATCAATGACGATAATGCCTCAATCGACGGCACCACACGGTAGCGAGCGATCCGTATACCGATCTGCTGACGGACCGATATGTACAGCCCGGTACGAGCAGTATCATTCGGTATTGCAGACCTTGATTTAAAGAACTAAAGGGCACTTTAAATGTCAGAATTAGGAACAAAAAACTCTATTTCTCATAATAACTAGAGACGTCATATATGTTGCATCAATTTATTATGACGGACTAGTCTTACCATGAAACAGTTAGGATCATGCTTATGAGTACTAACATGTTTTCAACACTGACTTTTTATGGCCTTAAGCAACCCTCCACCTTTTTCATTCGGGCTTGGGACCAACATTGGCGGTGTTAAAACATTAGTACTCATAACAAGAAATCAAGTAAAGAAACTAATTTTCTTTGAGAAAGATAAAAATTGAAACACCTAGCAGGAATTTAAAAGTGACATTGTAGATCCGAAAAATAAGTATACTTTTTGTCTAATTAGACAACAAAGAGCCTTTGAATCATGGCACTACTCGCTTTTTTAAAACTAACATGAAAACACAT
>PYDT01001760.1:0-15988 GCA_004837865.1 Musa balbisiana
AATGGAGAAATGAATTTCCTATTTTCCGTGAAAAGGGACGTGGAGAAAGATCAATCCCCCAGGGAGACCGTATTTCTTTTGTTTTTCATTTCGCATTCTCATACAGACAAATACAGGGAATCTTCATTATTCCACTAGTTTGCCGAGTGCTAAGGGAGAGGGACATAACATATATAGATTTCGTACAATCGGGGTCTTCCTATATTTAGTATTTTAAAGAGATACTCGTTGACTTTCTTTTGCGATTTTCCTTGATAAATGAACTAGAATGGTGCTCCTATGTTACCGAGAGTACATAAGCAAAGGGTATTTAGTTTATTTGTACAATCATAAGGAAATTAAATTACTGACCTCGACAGAGTATTGTCAGGTTAAAACGACCCAACCCTTTTTAGCTTCGACTTTGTTTGTGTATCCTCAATGACTAATTGCGAAACAAATCTATTCATTCTCATTTAATGACCACTAATTTTGATGTATGCCTTCCAGTCCCCATCGAAAGAAAGAGAGATAATCAAATACAAGAAAAGACCAAGCAACGTTCTTTTTATTAAAATTGGTTGGAATGATATTAGATCTTTTATACTTAACCCGTCCTTTTTCCATCCTACTTCTACTCTTTGGATATGTGTGTGATCATAGAAATACCAGTCATATAATACCCTCATAATGTAGGTACCTAATTGTATGTAATAAGTATAAGAAGGAGGCGAGGAGTATATAAGGAAGACGGTAGGTTGATTTATAGAAAAGAAAAAGGGAAAAGGATGCCAAATTCCCAATGGATTCTGTATTGGATAGGAGTCCCATTTCAGATTTAGTCTGGAAAAAGGATTTTCCTATGTTATACTATTCAATTCTCGACGATTGAATCGATTTGATAGGATCCAGATATTGTTTTCATAAATTGATCCGATTCAGTATCATCAGGAGGCAATTATCCCATGGCATTTAAAGAATCAAATTTCTCCGCTCTATGGGATTAGCTCCCGAGTTATTGCGAAGTAAAAAACAAGAGATTATGGAAGTAAATATTCTCGCATTTATGCTACTCACTGTTCATTCTAGTTACCTACGGCTTTTACTTATTAATCACGTAAAAACAGTCAGTCAAAATGATTAATTTGACTGACTGAAACTTGTTTCGATTATAGTTCTTATCAATGATGAAGAAAGGAAAGAACGGATGCAAACTCCAAGTCTTAAATGAAATGATCGTCTGGAATCATAAGTAGGACTGAGATACTAAGTATCTGAGATAGTAGTATCTGAGCCGATTTTTTTTTTTTTCTTTTTTTTTTTTTTTGGCAGAGGTAGAGGATTTATTATCCATTAATGATTTCATAGAAAAAGTGTACTGTATACAAGATAGGCTTTTATATAGAGGAAAGCCTATATCTAGGTCAATATACAATATGTAAGTAATAGATTAGATGATATCTAAATGTACATCAAAAAACAGTCCAATGCTAGTTTTTTGGCCTCATTTACTTGTGGGAATTTCGACTCAATTCAAAAAATTGAAGGCCAACTCTTCTAATTCCTGGTTTTCTTACCCTGCACCATTTATAATATATACGGTAATAGGTCCCGAGATCTATCAAAGGACTCACTGGGAGCAGACAAAACTAGTAGGGGCATATTCTACTATAAATTAATTAATAAAAAATAAGATAAAAGAAAACGAAACCAAAGAAAAGAATCTTTTCGTTTTTAGATTTCCATCTCAAGACGTCATTGCTTGATCCATTAAAGATGCTCTGCGGAGTTTCTGTCCATGATAACTTCTTCAGATTGAAAAAGATAGTAGATAATAGAGTAGACCTTCCCAATTTTAGCTTAAAATGACGAGATGAAGTCAAAAAGCATAAAAAAATCTCTAGGAGTCTATAAAAAAAAGGTGAATGCGCGATATGTGGATCGCTCAACGGAAGAAAGATCTAATCTATTAGTGTAGAAACCCTTTGGACAACAACTAGTCTTTCCCATAGACGTATGTTTGCGTAATCCTATATAATGAGATAGCTGAACGTCTTTCGCTTCTTCTTAGAACAGTAAAAGAAGAAGAGGCACAATAAAGAAAAAAAAAGAAAAAACATTTCAGATTGTTCTTTTGGTAATATCCATAATTCTGGTAAGACTGGTTTAATCAAAATAGATATTTAGGAAGAAGTCGATTGGAAAAAATTTCCTCTCAATGCGAGATTTAGGTTTCGAATACAACTATAGTCATCATTTCATTTCTTTGTCGTAATGTTTTAGTCCTTATTGTATTTCTTATTCATTACTGGGATTTCAGTATATTGTTTTTTTTTTTTTTGAAAACAGAGCATTCTTTTTTTTTAAAGCTTTGCAAAACGAATCATTAAACACTTGAAAAGAAATTCAATTACTCCATCGATTACTCGATTAGTATACCCTAATCCCTCCTTCTCCCCATATGACGAGTGAGAGGGAAAATGTCAAGACTCCCATTAAAGCAGCCCCACGTCGAGGACCTTCCTATATCCATATAAATATGTCTCCTAGCTCTATGAATCGAATGGATTCCATTATTGATCATACTCATAGTGAATCATGGCACAGAGTTAAAAAAAACAAAATGGAATTCTGACTTACTTAATGCTATTGAGACCAATCCATGAATCTACTCGCACCAATTATAAGATTTCGTAACGCAAAAACGGGAATCATTAAGCATAAATACAATACACACACTGTTCCGGAAAAAGGAAAATAGCAAAGGAATACTTTCCTATCCCAGGAACATGTAGATTCTAAGACCTATTGTTTGTTACCCTTTTTCATAAGCAAAAACATCAAATCTACCATCAATATAGCTACTATTCTAGCAATACCTCTATTTTTCCTTATTTGATCTAGATCGTACTGTTTTTTTTTGTTGGAAAAGGGGAACACATCACATATACTACATTCTTGTCTTTTTTTCGTGAATCCCCTATCCTACACGGCAAAGAATTTTTTTGTTTTCTGTCACTTTACGTTTTACTCTGTACTCAATAGAGGCCCGCCACCTCTCCTATTGAATGTTTGGTAATCAGAGCTCTCGTGATCTGGATGCCCAGTATCTTCGGTCCTTTCCACAACATCTAAATGGATTCCATCAGCCTATCCAATCGAATTCCAGACAGAGTCAGTGCCACGGTGTAGTGTAAGATAATTAGGACTCTTGATAGTCTTAGTCAATCTCTTCTTCAATCCTATAGCACAATGGAGTTCCTTATAACCTTTGGATACCAGATTTCCGACTCTTACTTTCGTAGTTTTGACTCCCTAATTTACTTTCCACTATTTTATTTATCTATTATAATCCTTATTTTCGTCTCCTTTTATTATTTACTTATAAAATAAATGTCCGAACCACTCATAATCATATTAAAATCCTAATCATATTAATAGTAAGGCTTCCTTCATCCCTATTTGTACCGGTTTGGGGCCACACCCAAGCCCCGGATTTTGAGAAACTTGTCACTTTCTTTAAACAAACTTGACTTTCTTTATAGTACACGACAGCATTCTAAAAATAAAGGATCATCAGGCTTATCCCTTTTTTGCCTCTCCTTCGCCGGGGGACAGAATTCGTCGAGTTAAATCAGCAGAATAAACTACCCCAGTTTTTTGTTTATCATATCGACCCCAGATTTGAACTGGGGATAAAGGATTTGCAGTCCCCGCCTTTACCACTTGCCATGTCGCAAACCAAATTCGATCCAAATAAGATAAAAAATAGATTTTCTGGTCAAAGATTAAAAATTAAGGGCAAAATTGAACCATTAACTATTTTTTTGTTGTTTTGAATTAGTGAAAGGTTCTTCAATTTGTGATCTCAAATTGTTGCTTTTCCTTAATGTGCATAACAACATCAAATTGATTTTATGACTAATCAGTATCAATTATTCTCAATAATCAATCTTTTTCAATTTCATTATCACAATATAAATTATAACATATATATGTGTATATGTAACCTCAAACAGAAATTGTTACACAAGATCCCGCTTCTTAATGTACACTCCCATATCCTAAGAGAATTCGTCATGCCTTCTTTTTTTTCATTTTCTATATGCAATAGAAAAAATGGACTTATGATATAGTGGCGAGACCTGACTTCTGTTCCACAAGTGAATTACGATTAAAAGATGTTATTGCGGACAGGTAGATAGCTATAGTGGCATGCACTTAATAAATATTCCCCTATTACGCAATCCAATCATATTCTATAGATTCTACTAGCAAAAATAATTCGAAATTTTTTTTTGAACATGAAATGAACTCAAATAAAATTAAGTCTGCTAAAAAGGGAAACTCTATATTGTGGCCTGTCTTTCTTTATCTCATTCATAGAGATTTCAATGTTCCTCCTGAATCCATTTATTTTTTTGGTACCCAATCAATCTGATCGTTATATCATAATAATTAGGTGATCGTTATATCATAATAATATGTAGAAATTGAATATAATAATAGGTGAAATGAATGAATTTTTATATTCTATATAAACTCCATAAGTGTAAGTTGACAGAATTTTTCCCGGGAATGCTTTACAATCCCTTTTTCCATTTGTACCTGTCTGCACATTCGAACTTGCCGTCGAAAATCTCTTCATTCCTCTGTCTCCATTTCCGTTAATACGTATGAACTACATATATTATTGGCTAAAATTTCATGTGATTCAGTAACGAAATATACATTCCATCTTGCTAATCGGAGTCCCCGTAATGGTTTGTCGCATAATATTGAGCTAATTTAATGGAAATTTTTTTCAATAAAACAAGGAAACTTTAAAAGATTAAGCATGCTTTCCCCCCGGAATGATGGGAAATGAATGAATGTCCAACCAATACCTGGAATTTAGTCATATCCAATTTGAGGATTTTGTAGGTTTCAGTCATGCGGTCTTGACGGCAAATTTCATAAGTTTCCAAAATTGAAGATACAGATCAGAATTGAATTTAATTATTTTTGAAAGATCTCAATTGAGAACCCTTGATAAACGACAAGATATGCTGTGTATGAATCCGCACATTATTCTTCGAATTATATGTACCCGCGGATAATTTGAAAACCGTAGAGATATGCAGAACAAACGTTGTTAATTTGAAACATTCCCTAATGAATTCCTGGGAACCTTTTCTAGTAATTGAATCATACAGATTGTGATCAAATCAATATTGCAAAGTCCGGGTTATTTACTACCGTTCCGATTGGACCAAAACGGAATTTCGTTCTATACCACCAATAATATCAGAATTGGGAGGAAGATCGGAGATTCGAATTGATAGAAAGCAGGGATGGGCCCGTGTAAGTAGGAAACAAAATTCTATTTCTAATGCTATCATCAGCTATGGGTTCAATCTAAGAGAAATTCTAGATCATGTTTGTTACCCTGAAGTTTCCTTGTCTTTCCCCGAATGATAAAGGGAGAAAAAAAGATTGGTTCAAAGACAATGCTATTTTGCGATTTATCAACACTTTGCTTGTAGAGCGGGGGATCCTGTATTTTCCTGAGTCTTTATGTAAAGATTACAAAAGAAAATTTTTTCAACACAGATTTGAATTAGGCGTTGGGTCGACGAAATAATGAACCGAGACTGAATCTGATATACCTCAGAACAATACATTTTTATTACCACGAGATGTATTGTCTGCTGCGATCATTTGATCCGGATTACATTTGGAATGTTACCACTTGACATATGAATCCCTTGAAAAATAAACGTATCGTGTCTATAGCGATCTTTTCAGGATCAATTCGGACTGTCTCTTGTTCGTTTAAAAATTGCGGTTCGAGACCTATATGCGGAGCATTCGGCATAAATTGATACCGACTCCTCAAATTTGGTAACTTCAACTTCTTAACACCACTTATGATCGTTTTTTGGCCTACATGAATCCTTTATCTCAAGTTTTTGATCGAACTAATCCATTGACACAATCGTTCATGGCGAAAATTGATTAGTTTGGGTCCTGGAGGATTGACTGGCGAACTGCTAGTTTTTCGGATACGAGATATTCATCCCGAGCCACTATTACAGTATTTGTCCACTTGGACACTCCGACTGACTCAATTTGGACTTATTGCTCCTTTCCATTCTGTTAGGATTGGTCTGGATCTATCGCGAGTCCTTTTATGAAATATCTGAAGATCAAAGAGGCACATATAGTTTATTTTCACCAATAGAGATGAATATTATATGTTCGCGAGCAGGAAATTCCTTTGTCCTTGAAAGTGATTCATGAAGAACAGGTTGTTCCAGCCCGATAGCCGTCCAAGAGTTTCCTGACTATTGCATGGGAACAGCATTCATCTTAGAAGTATTTGATCCCTTCCCATATTTTTCTATTGGGAGCTCCCTCATTCCTATTTATCGAGCTATATGCGAATCGGCTATTAAATGATTCAATATGCAGCGCCAAGCAGTTCCGCTTTCTCAGTCCGAGAGTGGCTTGTGGAAATGGACCGGAACGCAACGCTCTAGTTCGGGGGTTTCCGCTAATGAGCCTACCACGAGGGAAAGATCATTTTTTTTTTATACTGAACCCTCAACAAGATCATTTTAAATCCGTACTGGTGGACACTACGGATAGTATAAAGTATTCCATTCGTTATCTAGCACCGTTCCAACAAAATACTTGTATGCCAATCAAACACCCCAGGTTCCCGTGGTAAATGCATATAAAAAGGGACAAATTCTGCGGACGGTGCGGCTACGTTTGGGTGGAACTTTGTCTGTAGGAAAACGTATTATGCTTATATGCCATTGAGTACTATTCTGAAGGACGCCCATACGTTAGCGAACGTCTGTTATTAAGAGATTTATACGTCTTTTCACTCCGGAAGTATGAAAAATTCGACTCTGTGACAATCCCAAGGACCTAAGAATCAGCTCAGGAATACCACATCTAGATGCTCAGTTCCGCCGCAATTAGACAGAAATGGAGTGTGAGCTGGGATCTTGGGTAGAAACAGGTGATTTTAGTAGGTAAATTACACCTCAACAGCAAACGAATCGTCGGTATCCTCCAGAGATAATTTTACTAGCCATACTTGTACTTCAGTATCCAACTGCAAAAAAAGACAACTTCTCTAAAACTACCTATAGGCGGAAGAGTCGCGTTACTTGATGTGTCTGGGGGAGCCGGAAAAAAGGGGGTTCCTGTTATAATTCGGAAATGATTCGTGTTATATTTCACAGAAACGGTGAAAATCAGTAGGTGATAAGTCGCTGAAGACATGGGAATAGGGTATCATTTCAAAATTTTGCCTAGCACAGATATGCCCCTATTTCAAGATGAACCCTGTTTGATATGTCTTCAACCCATTAGGAGTGACCATCACGAATGCAAGTGGGACGATATTAGAATGCCGCATCGGGTTAGCGGTGACGGCAAGATACATGATAGAATAGCCCACTTTTGATGAGAGATTATGACAAGAGAGGCTTCGCGGAAACTAGTGTGTCCGAATTAATGAAGCCAGTAAGCAACAAAACATCCATGGGTTATTGAACCCGACTATCCGGAAAAGCAAATATTTTATGGAAGCACAGGAAATCCTTTTGAACACCCTGTTCTAATAGGAAAGCTATATTTTAAAATTAATTCATCCCGTTGATGATAAAATCCATGACGTTCTAGTGGACATTAACGCACTTGTTACACAACAACCCCTAGAGGAAGGGCCAGCAAGGGGTACAACGAGTAGGGAAATGGAAGTTTGGGCTCTAGAGGATTTGGTGTTTTGCTCCAATTTGACAAGAGATGCTTACTCTTATAAATCTATCATATTAGAGCGCGTCAAGAGTACTTGGTCTACGATCATTGTAGGAAGAGTATCTAACCCCGAAGATGCTCCCGAATTCTTTTCGATTTCTCGTTCGAGAACTACATCTTTAGCTCTAGAACTGATCATTCCGTGTATCTGAGAAGAACTTCCAGATTAATAGGAAGGTAAGCTTGATCTGAATGAATCGAATTTCTATTCTATGATTGACCGGTATAAACATCAACAACTCGAATTGGACTATTTTCTCCTCTACAAATCAAGCTTGGGCCACCAAAATTTTACCTAATGGATAGAAGTTGGAGAGGTCAAAGCCTCTACTTTTCATTATAGACCAAGAAACATAAAGATTGATTGTTTGTGTGAAAGAATCGCTGGGCCCATAAAAAGTGAATTTGTGCTTGTGGAAATTTCGAGTGATGGATCTGACAAAAACCCGAATTTTGTGACCATTCGGGTGGAATTTGTTGATTCTCGGATACGAAGATATCAAATGGGATACATCAACTCGCATGTCCAGTGACTCTGTGGTGGTATTTGAAACGTCTTCCCAGTATATCGCGAATCCTTTAGATAAACCCCTTAAGAATTAGAAGCCTAGTATATACTGCGATGTGTGATTTTATCAAAATTTTCGTTTTAACAGATTCGGACTGATAAGACTGTCACCCTGCAATCCGATTGGGGGCCCCCGGCTCGACATTGTTTTGGGAGAAGTAACAGTAACACGCAACTCAGATTATAGTGTATTTCAATACTTCCCAATGCAGGGTACTTGATCCAGGTCGATTCCGTATAATAGAATTGCTAGTTATACCTCGTAAAAAAAACACTTTTTTGTGGAATCGCTATTCCATTGCTTTATAGAGAGATTCTGTTTAAGCAAGCAATATAGCATGGTTACAGAAGTCTATCTATCGCAGATGCTTCAAGGGGCATCATGGGATAACCATCGAGGTTTGTGAAAGTTGTAGTGACCTAAAGGTCGATGAACGATATATAGACAATAATCCCTTACGGGTCCCAAAGTATTCTTTTCAGGGGATTCATCATTTGCGGGAAGTAGACTACCTCAAAAATCCTACATTTTTATTTGTCATAAGTAATCGTAATAAAAGTAACAAAGAAGAATGAATCTGGTCCTTAGTGGGACTTGAGTAAAGTATTATTTCTTTGTTTGTAGGGTTTTTCGAACAACTTTTAATAAGGAAGAATCCCCTTTTTGAGGTAACTACTTGAGCCGAATGAAAGGAAACCTTCACGTCCGTTTTTAAAAGGGGAATCCAATCCTACAGAACCTAATCTTCGATTTTTCTTTTGCCTAGGCCATGCGAAACAACCTACTTTCTTACGATTACGAGGTTTTTCGAATATGAAATCCAATCGTCGGAAATACAGCATACCACTTTTTTTTACTACCCAAGGCTTCGAGGCATTTCGAAATCGAGAAACTTCTACAGGAGCCAGGTCTCTCAGAGAACATTAGCCGTTCAGATTTGCGAATTAATTACAGGGAGTTCTTAGTAAATGGAAGGAATTAGGGGAGGAGTGTTCCCCTGGAAATGGAATGGGAATATAAAAAATTAGAGAAGAAAGGATTTTTTGGTTAGAGCAGGCTTATCTAAACATTTTATTCGAACCAATTAGAACAGAATGGATGGTTTTGTGCTTATTACCAGTTCTTCCTCCCGAGTTGAGACCAATCATTCAGATAGATGGGGTAAACTAATGATTTCGGATATTAATGAACTCTATAGACGATTTATCTATCGGAATAATACTCTACCGATCCTATTAGCAACAATAGATCTACCCAGGGGAATTAGTAATGTGTCCAGAGAAATTGGTACAAGATGCCGTTGATACACTTCTTGATAATGGGATCCGTGGACAACCAATGAGGGATGGTCATAATAGTTTAACAAGTCCTTTTCAGAGGTAATTTGAATGCAAGATGAGATTGTCGGAGACGCTGCTTGTAAACGTGTCGATTATTCGGGACTTTCCGTCATTGTCGTGGTCCTTCGCTTTCATTACATCAGTTTGGATCCTCTTAAATAGCAATTAGCGCTTTTTCCAACATTTGTAATTCGTGGTCTAATCATACAACATGTTGCTTCTAACTAGGAATTGCTAAAAGTAAATTCGGGAAAAAGAACCCCTTGTATGGAATACTCAAGAAGTTATCGGGGGCTCCGTATTAATGAATAGCTCCCCACCCTGCACAGATTAGGCATACGGCGTTCCAACCCTTTTTAGTGGAGGGACGCGCTATTGTTTACATCCATTAGTTTGTAAGGGCTTCAATGCAGACTTTGATGGTAATCAACTGGCTTTCATGTACCTGTCTCTTTGGAAGCTCAAGCGGAGGCTCGTTTACTTATGTTTTCTCATATGAACTCTCTTGTGTCTCCATCTATTGGGGATCCTATTTCCGTACCAACTCAGATACTTAACGGACTCTATTTATGACGATCGGGAATCGTCGAGGTATTTGTGCAAATAGGTATAATCCATATAGATATAGTTGCGAACTACCAAAATAAAAGTTGACAATAAAAAAAATGACTATAGGTATACGAAAAAGAAAGAACCCTATTTTTCTAGTTCCTATGTGCCCTTGAGCTTATCAACAGAAACGAATTAGTTTAGATAGTCCTTTGTGGCTCCGATGGAGACTAATCAACGGTCATTGGCTCAAAGAATTTCCCTCGGACAAAACTTCAATATGAATCTTTTGGTACTTATCATGAGATTTATATGGGCCTATCTAATTAGAAGGAAGTGGACAAGGAAATTCCGTTGTATATACATTCGAACTACTCTTGGTCATATTTCTTTTTATCGGGAACTAGAAGAAGCCATACAGGGGTTTTGTCGAGCCTACTCATACGCTATCTACACGAGAATCAGATTAGGCGATGTTCGTGCCCATGGGAATTCGGGTCTCCCCAATTTCACTGGTATCATAATTTCTTAATTTCTGGGCGGGTGGGGGGAAAATCAGATTGAGATTGAGGAAAGGAAGTTTTTCGAATCACTAACTCAGGTCCATTGTCGAATCCTACTTAGCAGAATAAATAAAGGGTACTGTACTTATGGCAGAACGGGCCGATCTGGTCTTTCACAATAAAGTGATAAATGGAACTGTTATGAAACGACTTATTAGCAGGTTAATAGATCATTTCGGAATGGCATATACATCACATATCTTGGATCAAGTAAAGACTTTGGGTTTTCCCCAAGCCACTGCTACATCTATTTCTTAGGAATTGATGATCTTTTAACAATCCCTTCTAGGGATGGTTAGTCCAGACGCTGACACAAAGTTTTATTTTGGATAACACCATCATTAGGGAATGTACCACGCGGTAGAAAAATTACGGTCCCATCCTTGAATGATATGGATGCTACAATGCATATTTGAGACAAGAAAGGAAATCCTATTTTCGGATGACTGTATCCTTCTAATCATTCTATCTCATTCCTTTTCGGGAGCTAAGAGTAAATCATCTCAGATCACCATTAGTATGTATTATAGGATTAATGTCGGATCTCCTCCAGGACAAAGATGGTTGACCCTTCAAAGCAATTTACGTGGCATGACTTTCTTGACAGATATATAATTTCCTGTTATGATCCCGCAAGGAGTTTAGATACTGCTGTAACTAAACATCAGATGCTGGATACCTTCACACGTAGACTGTTGAAGTTAGTTCAAATAGTATTTTGACGTAAGAACCGATTGTGGCACTATCCAGGTATTTCCGGAGTCCTCGAAATGGGATGCCGGAAAAAAATTTTTGTCCAAACCTAATTGGTCGTGTATTAGCAGACGATATATATATCGTCTACGCTGCCTCACTCGAATCCAGATAGTGGGATTGGACTTGTCAATCGATTCCCCCTCATACTTCGAGCACAACCACTATTTAGTCGAACCCCCTTTACTTGCAGGAGTACACTTTGATCTGCCAATTATGTTATGGTCGGGGAGTCCTACTCATGTGGCGACCTGGTCGAATTGGGAGAAGCTGGTAGGTATTCTTTTGCGGGTCAATCATTGGGGAACCAGGACTCACTAACATTAAGAACTGTTCATACCGGGGTGAGTATTCACAGTCTGTACTGCCGACATGTACTAGCCTCCTTCTAACTGAAAAATACACTTTCAATGATGATTTGGTTCATCCCACACGTACCCGTCATGGCTCCATCCTTCTTTTCTATGTTCTATAGCACTTGTATTACTATTGAGAGTCGGGATAGTCTCCATAATTAAATTTCCCCAAAAGTTTTATTTTAGTTCAAAATAATCAATATGTAGAATCAGAAACACTGATGCTGAGATTCGTGCCTGGACCGCTCCACTTTCATTTAAAGAGCAAGACGAAAACATATTTATTGTCCTGAATCAGAGGATACATGCATGGAGTACCGAGTCCCCATCACCTGAATATACATGTAATGTTCAGCTATTTATCAAAACGAGTCATTTAGATATTAGTCGGGAGGTCCCGTGCAGACGATTTATAGTTTCTTTTTCCGCTGCTCCACAAGGATCAAGATCAATGAATGTTTATTCTTTTTCTGTCGAAGAAGATATATCTCCGACCTATCAATGACTAAATGTCGAATAAGAACATACATTGTTGGATACTTCTGGTACAACCGTAAAAAATTAGTGACTATTCAATAAGACCCTGATCAACGATGTCTAAATGGGCCTTGGAATTTCAATAGTATCCTTCTTTATCCAATGGGAATTCTTATTTCTTGGCGAAAAAGCGAGAAATAGATTCATCATCCCATTACAATACAATCAAGAACGAGAGAAAGAACTATACCCCTTTTTTTGGGGGGTATTCGATCGAATCCAAACAGGTATTTTACGTAGAAAATAGTATCTTGCTTATTTTTGATGTCCACGTACAGAAGAGCAATTCGGGAATACTAAGTGGGCAACCGAGAGGTCATTCATCATACAAAAGAGGATTTGATTGAGTATCGGACCAAAAGAATTTAGTCCGAATACCAAACGAAAGGTAATGGTTGTTTTTCATTCTCGACAGAAGTGCATATCTACCGCGGATCTTCGTCGATAATGGTCCGGAACAATAGTATCATTGAGTAGATACACAACTCGCTTTAAATACAAGAAGTCGAGTAGGCGGATTGTCCGAGTGGAGAGAACAACCAAAAATCTTGAACTAAAAATATTTTCCGGAGATTTTCTTTTCCTGGACGGCAGATAATATAGCCAGGCCCACGGCATTTTGATACACCGGAAACAGAAAAAAATTTCTAAGGAATCAAAAAAAGTGGGAAAAATTGGATCTATGTCCCAACGGTCACCCTACCAGAAAAGTATTTTGTGTTTTGGTTCGACCCGTATTCACATATGAAATAGCTGATGGCTACTAAATTAGCAACCCTTTTTCCCGCAAATCTTCTGCGAAAAGATAATTCCAACTTATAGTTGTCAATTATATCTTCATTGGGAAATGGCAAGTCACTTCGAGATTTCTCACCACAAGTATTCATTCAGTTCGGACTTGCTTTAGTAATTGATTGGGATCAAGCAAAAAGGTTCTCCGGAAGAGGTTTCACGCTTCCTTTGTTGAGGTAAGACCAAATGATCTGATCGAATTTCATAAGACTTGAGTAGTCAAGTCCACTATTTTCGTATAACCGGAAAAAATAAGATGATAGTGGCAAATTCAGCAGGATTGATTTCCGATAATGATTAGATCGCACAAATATCAACCTTTTTTTTACAAGGCCAGGATTCATCACTTCCCAACATCAAGGTACTATTGGTACTTGTTAAATCGTAAATAAGGAATGCCAATCTTTGATAATTTTGTCATCATCCAATTGTTTTCGAATGGCCCATTCAATGTTCAAAATAATAACAATATGCCAAAAGAATCGGATCCCATCATCCCAATGAATGATTTGCTGGTCCCTTAGGCACTTTGTACCGACAATAGCAAATTTCTATCATCTTACCATTTAATAACTTAAATCAGATCTTGTTCACAGAAATATTTGCTACGTGCCAATTTTCAACAGACTTTCCAAGGACTTCAGTACTTAAATACTGTTTTAATAATTAAAATAGGAGGATTTTATAATCCGATCCATGCAGTACCATCATTTTGATCCATTCCATTTGAATTGGCACTTTCCTCCATCGCGATTATTGGGGAAGAGACATCTACCAAAAATTAGTATTGGCCAATGTTTTTTTTTGAAAATGTCATTTCTATTCAAATACGCACCACCGTCGAAAAATCTGGTCAGATCATAATTGTTCCATGTTGAGATCATAGTATAAGATCGGCTAAGCCCTATTTGGCCACTCCAGGATCTACGGACTGTCATGGCCATTTGGAGAATCTTTACGAAGGAAGATACATTAGTTACATTTATATATGAAAAATCGATATCTGGTGACATAACGCAGTCTTCCAACGTGGAACAATCTTAGAAGTACGTTCTCAGTGATTCAATATCGATGCACCTCGAAAGGAAGTTTGGAAGTTGGAACGATGTATAACCCAAAATTCTTGGAATTCCCCGGATTCTTGATTCAAGCGAGCTACCATGTCAAAGTCGTAATCTCTTTGGTTATACAAATCCAAAAAGGGGTTTATCGATCCCAGGGGGTACAGATCCATATGACAATAGAGCATTATTTGTACGTCCAGTACATCAAAAGTGTTGGTTTCAGAAGATTGAATGTCTAAGTGTTTTTTTCACTCTGGGAATTAATCGGATTGTTGCGAAAGCGGAACGACGGGGCGTGCTTTGGACGATCGATATCCTTATTCGCATCCTATTGGGAATACTAGGGCATCTTTAATACTCCAAGTTCATATCCGAAGCAAGTTTTTCAAGAAACCGCTCGAGTGTTAACAAAGCTGCTCCTACCCTGGGGCGTAGTGGATTGTTTGAAGGCCTGAACGAGAAACGTTGTTCTGGGTGGAATTAACCTGTGGTACCGGATTCAAAAAAATTAGTGCACCGTTCAAGGCAGACAGAGCATTTATTTGGAAATCAAAGAAAGAATCTATTTCGATTTGGACATGAGAGATATTTTTTTTACCATAAGAGAATTAGTTTGTTCTACGGTCCCATTTCCTGAGACATCAGAACAATCGACTATTACCGCATTTCCGGATTCCTAAGATGCAGATTCTTTACTTAACTATCTTTCACTTTTACTATCTGTCTTTTTACTTAACTATCTGGTCGCGATGTATTGCTTTGTTAAAAAAAAACATAAGTAATTAAAAGACGTTACCATAATAATACCAATCCAACCCCTTTCATGAAGAAATGTAACCAATTAACCAACCTAAAACTACTGTTACAAATAACATCTTGTTGTTGCATCGAAACATATAAATGTTGACTACTCTGGCTAACGTTGAACTGGTAAAATGCAATGGTTAAAATAGATTTAAAAATTTAGATTATTCATCATACACATTGAATGCTGAGATTACCAATTGATTTCTGTAGTAGACCCATAATCAAAAAAGTTTTTGGGGGGGGGTATTGGTTCCAGAGAACTGAAACAAAAGATAGGGTAGAAATAGGACAGTTATTGTATAGGTCTACCCCCAGGCTATATGCAGAGGCGCATAATAGATCGATATTTAAACATGCGCTGTCGCCCGTAATAAAACCAGTTGTTGCTGATACCTCCTTCTCTCTCGTCCTATCTTCCATACCCGAGCTCGAAGAAGGAAGAGATAAGAGGGCCCTATGGAGAATGTGGTCAGAAATCCATAATAGAGTCCGACCAAACGACCGAATTTATTATCTTCATGCATAAGTATAATAAATTACCCAGTAGAAAAGATTAAAAATCATCACAAACCCCTTTTTCCCTTTTCTATTACAATTTCTTGTTATTCGTCTGATTTTCTTAACTTTCGCATATATAGAAACGGATAGACTATAAATGACATCTCTTATGTCAATGACACCAAAGGGATATTTAAATGAATGGAATGGATATAGATGGAATATAATGAATAGAGCCACTTTGAGGTTTCCCTATGAAATGAGGCATGGAACGGACCACTACGAAGAATTCCGGGTTACGAAGGAGCTTCGGACTCATATTGTTCATGGGTTGAGAACGGGGTGAACTCTATGAGGTCGAATCTC
>PYDT01002197.1:0-15988 GCA_004837865.1 Musa balbisiana
TAGTGGCTTTTTCAAGTCCGCCGTCAAATCCCAGGGCTTCAAACCTGGACAGTCGGTGGAAACTACCAAGCTGGAGTACGGTAGGGGAGAGGGAATTTTCCGGTGGAAGTCGGTGAAATGCTTTGAGATCGGAAAGAACCCAAACGCGAAAGCAACTCTGCTGGGCCGACCCTGACACTGAGAACGAAGCTAGGAGCAAATGGGATTAGATACCCGCATAGTCCTAGCCGTAACGATGGATACTAGGCGCTGTGGCGTCTCGACCCTGTGCCAGTGCTGTAGGGTACGCGTTAAGTTATCCCGCCTGGGGAGTAGTCGCAAGATGAAACTCAAAGGAATTGACGGGGGCCCGCACAAGCGGTGAGCTGTGGTTTTAATTCGTGCAAAGCGAAGAACCTTACCATGGCTTGACATGCGTGAATCCTCTTGCAAAGAGAGGGGTGCCTTCGTACGCGGCCACAGTGTTTCATGCTGTCGTCGCTGGGCCGTACGGTGTTTGGGTTAATTCCCGCACGAGCCAAACCCTCCGTGTTTAGTTGCACCAATTGAGTGTTGGACCCTGAACAGACTGCCGGTGGAAAGAGCCTGAGGAACGGTGGGGGATGACGTCAATCATCATGCCCTTTATGCCCTGGCGACACACGTGCACAATGGCTCGTGACCAAAGGGTCGCGATCCCGCGAGGGGTGGCTATACCCCAAAAACCCGTCCTCAGTTCGGATTGCCGTGCTGCAACTCGCCTGCATGAAGCCGGAATATCGCTATTAATCTCCGGTCAGCCTACGGCGTGAATTCGTTCCCGCCTTGTTACACACCGCCCGTCAACACTATGGGATCTGGCCATGTGCCCCTGAGTCGTTTACCAAATACTAGTAACCGCAAGGAGGGGGTGCCGCAGGCCCCCGGGCTCAGTGACTGTATGAAGTCGTACAAGTACCGTCTAGGAATGTGCGGCTGGATCACCTCCTTTCAGGTAGAGCTATGCTTATGCTTGTTGGGTATTTTGGTTTGACCTGCTTCACACCCAAAGAAGCGAGCTACTCTGAGTCTAAGCTTGGATATGGAAGTCTTCTTTCGTTTCTCGACTGTTGAGTAAGACCAAGCTCATGCGCTTATTATCCAGGTCCGAACAAGTTTAGTTGATAGGATCCCCTTTTTTACTCCCGCTATGTCCCTCCGTGTGTCCGACATGGGGACGTAAAAGGAAAGAGAGGGATGGGTTTTTTTATCGTTTTGGCAGCCGGCCTCCCACTGGGATGCCCACACGACTGGCTATTAAGCTCAGTGGTAGAGCGCGCCCCTGATAATTGCGTCGTTGTGCCTGGGCTGTGAGGGCTCGCAGCCACATGATAGTTCAATGTTCTCATCAGCGCCTGACCCGGAGCTGTTGATCATCCAAGGCACATTAGCAATGCGTACTCCTCCTGTTCGAATCGAGTTTTAAACCAAACTGCTCCTAGGAGAGAGTATGGGGGATTCAGGTTGAGATCCAATTGAAGATCTAACTTTCTATTCACTCGTGGATCCGGCGTCCGGGGGGACCACCACGGTCCTCTCTTCTCGAGAATCCATACATCCTTATCCTTGTTGACAGTATCTATCGAGCACAGGTTTAGGTTTCGGCCTCATTGTAAAATGGAAGCCCCTAACAACGGAAATGGAGCACCTAAACAACGCATCTTCACAGACCAAGAACTACGAGATTCAGCCCCTTTCCAATCTTGGGTGACGAGGGATCGTACCATTCGAGCCTTTTTTTCATGTCTTTTCCCCGGAGGTTCTGGAGAAGCAGGCAATCAATAGGATTTCCCTACTCCTCCCCTTCCCGAAAGGATAACGTGAAGTCCTTTTTCCTTTCCGAGTGTGACCAGAGATTGGATCTAGCCCTAAGAAGAATCTTGGTATAAATAACTCCTTCTTGGTCTTCGACCCCCTCAGTCACTGACGGCGCCTCCCGATCAGTGTCAAATGGGATTGTTCTATTTCTCTATCTCTTACTCGAAATGGGAGCAGGTTTTGAAAAAGGATCTTAGTAGTGTCGAGGGTTGGGCCGGGAGGTCTCTTAACTCTTCTTTTTTCTTCCCATCGAGTTAATTTTCACAAGGACTTGTCAATGGTAAGGGAGAAGGGGCACACTCACACTGAAGAGTCGCAGTCAACGGACGAAGGTTGTATGCTTGCGTTCGGAAGATGAATCGCTCACCAAAAAGAATCTATGATTCTCTCTCATTGGGGTTGAGTCGTAGGTGCGTATGATTTACTTCACGGGCGAGGTCTCTGTTCAATCCCAGGATGGCCCAGCTGCGCCATGGAAAAGAATAGAAGCATCTGACTCTTTCAGGCATACTCCACTTGGCTCGGGGGATATAGCTCAGTTGGTATAGCTCCGCTCTTGCAATTGGTCGTTGCGATTACGGGTTGATGTCTAATTTGTCCAGCGCGGTAAGGATAGTATCTTTTACCTGAACCGGTGGCTCACTTTTTCTACGTACTGGGAAGAGGACCGAAACATGGCCACTGAAGAACTCTACTGAGAGACAAAAGGATGGGCTTGCAAGAACGTAAAGGAGGTAGGATGGGCCGTTGGTCATATCTAGTATGGATCCGTACATGGGGACGATATTTTTGGAGTCGGCGGCTCTCCTATGGTTCCTCATCTGATCCTGGGAAGATGACAGTTGGCCCTTGCAATAGCTTGATGCACTATCTCCCTGGTCAACCCTTTGAGCGAATGTGGCAAAAGGAAGGAAAATCCATGGCCCGACCCCATCGTCTCCCCCCCGTAGGAACTACGAGATCACCCCAAGGACGCATTCGTCATCCAGGTGTCACGGACCGACATAGACCCTGTTGTCCATAAGTGAACGCATTACTGTCCTGCTCTCCGGTTGGCAGTAGGGTCTAGAAGGGCAATCACGCGTTCTTAAACCAGCATTCTTAAGACCAAAGAGTCGGGGCGAAAAAAGGGGGAGAGCTCTCCGTTCCTGGTTCTCCTTAGCGTGGATTCTCCGGAAAACCCCAGAATCTTAGAATGGGATTCCACTCAGCCCCTTTTGAGATGTTGAGAAGAGTTGCTCGTTGGAGAGCACCGTCGATGAAGTGTAAGCTGTGTTCGGGGGGGGAGTTATTGTCTAGCGTTGGCCTCTATGGCGTAGAATTAGTCGGGGAGGCCTGAGAGGCGGTGGTACCTGTGGGAGGATGTCAGCGGTTCGAGTCCGCTTACTCCAGCCCGTGAACTTAGCTGATTACTATGATAGCAACCAATTCGGGCAGTTCGATTGATGATGTATAATTCATGGCCGTTGATAAGATCCTCTATTTGCAGACCGTAGGATGGCATAGCCTTAACGTTAATGGCGAGGTTCAACGAGGAAAGGCTTACGGTGGATACCCCTATGCACCCAGAGACGAGGAGGGCGTAGCAAGCGACCGAATGCTTCGGGAGTTGAAAACTAAGCATGATCCGGAGATTCCCGAATAGGTCAACCTGTTCGAACTGTGCTGAATCCGGGCAGGCAAGAGACAAACCTGGCGAACTGAAACATATTAGTAGCCAGGGAAAAGAAAGAAAAGCGATTCCCGTAGTAGCGCGAGCGAATGGGAGCAGCCTAAACGGAAACGGGGTTGTGGAGAGCAATACAGGAGTCGTGATGTAGGCGAAGCGCGTGGATGAATGCCTGCACCCTAGATGGCGAAAGTCAGTAGCCGAAAGCATCACTAGCTACGCTCTGACCGATAGCAGGGGCAAGTGGAATCCGTGAGAATCAGCAAGGACCACCTTGCAAGGCTACAAATCCTGGGGACGATCGCGAAGGAGTACCGTGAGGGAACGTGAACAGCACCCCATCGGGGAGTGAAAAGAACATGAAACCGTGAGCTCACAAGTAGTGGGAGGAGAAATGTGATTTCTGACCGCGTGCTGTTGAAGAATGAGCCGGCGACTCATAGGCAGGGCTTGGTTAAGGGAAACCCACCGGAGCGTAGCGAAGCGAGTCTCAAGGGCGATTGTCACTCTTATGGACCGAACCTGGTGATCATCAATGCAGGATGGAAGCTGGGGTGAAACTAGTGGAGTCCGAACCGACTGGATGTTGAAGAATCAGGGAGAGTTGTGGTTAGGGGTGAAAAGCCACTCGAACCAGCGCTAGCTGGTTTCTCCCGAAATGCGTTGAGGAGCAGCAGTGACTGGACATCAGGGTAAAGCACTGTTTCGGTGCGGCCCGAGAGCGGTACAAATCGAGCAAACTCTGAATACTAGAGTGACCAAAAAATAAGCGGGATCAAGGTGGCCAGTGAGACGATGGGGGTAAGCTTCATCGTCGAGGGGAACCAGCCGGATCACAGCTAAGGCCCCTAAATGACCGACCTCAGTGGTAAAGGAGGTAGGGGGGCAGAGACAGGACAGGAGGTTTGCCTAGAAGCAGCCACCCTTGAAAGAGTTCGTAATAGTAACTGATCGAGCGCTCTTGCGCCGAAGGAACGGGGCCTAAGCGATCTGCCGAAGCTGGGGGATGTAAAAGGACGGAGGAGCGTTCCGCCTTAGAGCGAAGCAACAGGACAAGAGGTGTGACGACGCGGAAGTGAGAATGCGGTTGAGTAACGCAAACATTGGGAGAATCCAATGCCCCGAAAAACCTAAGGGGTTCATCCGAAAGGTTCGCCAAGGAGGGTGAGTCAGGGCCTAAGATCAGGCCGAAGGAGTAGTCGATGGACAACAGGTGAATATTCCTGACTACCCCTTGTTGTCCCCGAGGGACGGAGCGCTAGGTTTAGCGAGGATGGTATCGGTTCAGGACCAAGTGACCTTGCCTTTTCAGGTTAAGAAGGGGTAGAGGCAATGCCTCGAGCCATGTCCGAGTACCAGGCGCTACTGGCGCGGAAGTAACCCATCCACTCCAGGAAAAGCTCGAACGACTTCAACAAAAGGGTCCTGTAACCCGAAACAACCGCACGGTTGTAGGTAAGAATACTAGGGGCGCGAGAACAACGCTCTCCTAAGGAACTCGGCAATTCCCCGTAACTTCGGAGAAGGGGTGCTCCTCACAAAGGGGGTCGCGTGACCAGGCCCGGCGACTGTTACCAAAAACACAGGTCTCCGCAAGTCGTAAGCCATGTATGGGGCTGAATCCTTCCCAGGCCGGAAGGTCAAGGAAGTTGGTGACCTATGCAGGGAGGCCGGCGACCAGCCGCCGGTGAACGCGCCGTAACTATATACGGTCCTAAGTAGCGAAATTCCTTGTCGGGTAAGTTCCGCCCGCAACTGAAAGGCGTAACTATCTGGGCCTGTCTAGAGAGGGCTCGGTGAAATAGACTTCTGTGCAGATTCGGCCGACCCGCACCCTGACAGAAAACCCTATGAAGCTTACGTTCCTGGGCTTGGCTTTGGGCCTTTCCTGCGCAGCTTCGTTGAAGGCTAAGACGGCCTCCTCCGGGGGGTCCCGAGCCTCAGTGAGATACCACTCTGGAAGACGCTAAATTCTAACCTTGTGTCAGGACAGGGCCAAGGGACAGTCTCAGGTAGAACAGTTTCTATGGGGCGTAGCCTCCCAACAAGGTAACGGATGCGTGGCAAAGGTTTCCTCGGGCCGGACGGAGAGGGCCCTCGATGCAAAGGCAGAAGTAGCTTGACTGCATACCCACCCGTCTAGCAGTGACTAAAGTCGGCCTTAGTAGCCACTGTGCCGAGTGGAAGGGCCGTCGCTCAACGTATAAAGTATCTAGGGGAAAAAATAAACCCAGGCCCCCCCTGTCTTCCCCAATAGTTCACACGACGTTAAGGTTTGGCACCCTATGTCGGCGCTTTTCCTCCACCTTGGGTCTGTAGTATGATCCAAGGGTTGCTGTTCGCCCATTAAAGTTACGTGAGCTGGGTTCAAACGTCGGAGACGTTCGGTCCATATCCTTCGGGGCGTTAGAGCATTGAGGAGAGGAACTTCCCTAATACTAGAGACTGGGAAGGACTCCCCTCTGGGTACTTTTATCGTGCCCACGTAAACTCGGGTACCAAGTGCGGAGCGGATAACTGCTGAAAGCTCTAGTACAGCCCCCCAAGATGAGTGCTCTCTTTTCCGACTTCCCCAGAGCCCCCGGTAGCACAGCCGAGACAGCGACGGTTTCTGTCCCTGCGGGGATTGAGCGACAGAATATTGAGAATCCACGTAAGGTCACGGCCTAGACGAGCCGTTTATCTTTACGATAGTGTCAAGTGAAGTGCATGATTTAGGCAGCTGAGGATCCCTAACAGACCGAGAGTATTTTGAACCTTGTTCCTACAACGACCCTATCAATTCGATCAGGCACTCCCAGCTATTTTTCACATTGTTCAACTGTTTGCCAACATGAAAAACCAAAAGCTGCACCTCCCCTCTCTTATCTACCAAGTGATTGAATGCCAGAGGTCTTTGGTGTCCCTTCCAGTCAAGAATTGGGCCTCACATCACTAGCCATCTGCTTTTCTCTCACAATCGTTCTTCGTTCATGGTTTGGTTCGATATTCTGTGTCCTAGGCGAGAGGAACCACACCAATCCATCCCGAACTTGGTGTGTAAACTCTACTGCGTTGACGTATACTGTATGGGAGGTCCTGGCGGAAAAAATAGCTCGACGCCAAATGTAAAAGCTTAACACCCCTTATTTTACTTTTTCCATATTTGGAAATATGAAATAGATAAAAAAAACAAATGCAAGTCGGCCTTATTCAAACCACCATTATGACATCTCTCTCTTTTCTCTATATCAATTTCACACTCTGACGCACTTGTCTTTTCTTATAGATAGAGAGAAACGCGCTTTCACCTCTTCTAACGCCGAAATGAATGGCTGAGAGAGGAAAGGTTCCTTTTGAGGATACTTTACTCCCGGAACAGATCATTGAGACGGGGTGGGGCCTGTAGCTCAGAGATTAGATCACGTGCTACGAACCCGTGTCGGGGTTGTCGAGAGAATGCCCTCTCGCGCCACAACCTTCCCTTTGTCGAACTGGAATGCTTACTTTTTCTTTTTAATTTATCGTGAAATATTCGATCATTACTAAGTACCAAGACCGATCAGTCATATATTTGTTTTTTACACTTCTCCCCCGGAACTCTTCCTCAGCCATGCTTTGGTGCTAATAGCAGAGCAAGTACAAGTAGTAGTCGCATAGACAAAAATGCGTTCCTCGTCATATATATGTTTGCTCGCGTTAATTAAGTGTGTGGCCTATCGTGAAAATTCGATGACTGCTCTGGCTGATCGAGGCTGCCGGTGATACAGCCTCTTATGAATTGAGTGGTTTCTGAATTGGCTATTTACAAAGGGATTATCCCGGATCACGTCCGAGGTATTGACGGCGATTCTCAAATATCGTAGACCAGAATGTGATCCATAAAGAATGCACTAGAAACAAGAAGCGACGGGTTACCTACTCCTAACGGTCAAAGCGAGCCCCTTTAATTCCATTCTTCATTTTTATTAAGAATGAAATCAAATCTCCCAAGTAGTCTTCGAACCTACGACCAGTCCAGTTAACAGCCGCCCGCTCTACCACTGATCTACTTGAGAACAACGGGAGTTCGACCTCATAGAGTTCAACCCCCGTTTCGCAACCCATGACACTATGAGTCACGCATCTCCTTCGTAACTCCCGGAACTGCTCGTGTGGCTCCTTTCCCTGCCGCATTTCAATGGACACCTCAAGGTGGCTCTATTTCATTATATTCCATCTATATCCCAATTCCATTCATTTAATATCCCTTTGGTGTCATTGACAAAGAGATGTCATTTAATTCTATCCGTTTCTATATATGAAAGATTAAGAAATCATCATATAATACTCAGACATGTAATAGAAAAGAAAAGGGGTTTGTTAATGATTTTAACTCTTTTCCTACTGGGTAATTTATTATACGTTTTCATGGAGAGAATAATTCGGTCGTTTTTGGTCGACTCTATTATTGGCTTTCCTCCACATTCTCCATAGCCCGTCTTATCTCTTCCTTCTTCGAGCTCGGTTTATGGAAGAGTACCCGAGAAGTAGGTACAGCAAACACCGGGTTTATTCGGACGCTCATGAGTTCATATCGATCTATTATGCGCCCTTCTGCATCGAGCATTGTGTAGATAGACCTCATACCATACCTGTCCTAGTTCTTACCCTAGCTTTTGTTTCTTTCTTCTGGAACCTCACAAAAACTTTTTTGATTATGGTTCCTACTACCAGAATTCCATGCGTACTCTCAGCATTCATGTGTCTTCTGAGTAATCTCATTTTTCAATTATTCAACCACATTTCATTTACCAAGTTAACGTTAGCCAGCTTAGTCAAGTTATATGTTTCGAGGCAACAAGCACAACAAGATTTTTATTTGTAACAGTATTTTATTGGTTGTTAAGTTTTACCTTTTCTTCATGAATGGGTTGATTTTGTATTATTCTGGATACGGCAAAATCATGTCTATTCTTCTAAATCTAATAGGTACCTTGCTAAATCTAATAGGTACCTTGTGTCATAATTGAGAATGCCTATGGCTTCGCATTTTTATGTATTCTCTTATTTTCACCTGTGTCCTACTATTAGGCAGAAATTCCTTCGCCTATTGGTTCACTAGAACTGAAAGAAACCTCAGCAAAGTCAGCCAGTCAGAAAGTCGAAAAGAAGAAGGGGAGAAGTGAGGAAGAAATGCGATGTAGAAAGTGAGAAGAAAGCGATGTAGAAAGTGGGCGAAACGATTAGAAACAACTTCGCAAAGGCGGTAGACTAACATGAACAGAGGATCCACCGAAAAAGACCCTTCCCTTTATTCGTAAGAACAGGTGATCCGGACAAAATAGATGAAACGGGAAGAGATCCGAGTGAATGGAAAGGAAAAAACCAAAAGCTGAATGCCACTTTCACTTTAAAGACCATGCTATAAAAGATACCCAGTTTTACGAAGATTCTTATCTTGAACCTATCAAGGATAAATTGGGAATTGGACGACCTGAAGACGGAACAATTAAAAGACTTTTTTCTCTGCTTTGACTTTGAAAAACCTATTGTTAACTTTTCTTTCGATTATTAAGCGTGGAACGGCCATTGCGAGATAAACAAAATAATCGAGTTTGAAAATAGTGTACAAAATGAAATTCACAATATTTTTTTTTATACGTGTCGTGATGGAAACAATAATATCGTTTTACATACCGCCTATTCTCACTTTTTCGAAGATAGAACGCAAAGTCCTTTGGTACATGACCGAAAATTTTCCATGAAGACCCTATAGGATTATTGGGTGTTTCTACCCATGGCAAAAAAATACAACTGGAGCATGATTGAGTAAGGTTCGAATAAAAACTCTAGAGAATAGAAGAAGAAGAAAGAAGAGAAGGTACTCTTTGCTCTAAGATCTACTTTAAAAAAGGACCAGATTATTCACGCTTGAAATGACAAGAATACTTGCCAACGTAGGATTCCTTTTTGAACGGACCGTATCGGGAACCAATAAAAAATTCTATTCACATACAATCATGAATGATTTAATTACTTCCACAAATGAATTTAATTACTCTACAAATGATTTAATTACTTCTACCGAAGAAAAGTGTAGATTCCATAGAACTTTTGGATAAATAAGATTCATGGCTCTTTCCTATTTCTAAAAGCTCGATAATTGAACATGAAAAAATCCGCTTGATGATAATCTCATTTAATTAGATTGTTAATTTCTTAACGTCAATCGATGAATCTTCTTTATTTTATTGGAAGAAGAAAGAAGAGTAATTCAGAAGTAAGCAAAATCCTTGGATTTGATCGACATAATTTACAACCATCCAATGCTCAAACAAACAACATGAAAAAAAATCCATTGAATAGAAGAAATCATTAAAGGTTCTCGCGGTCATACAATTGACCGATGAATAAAGGACTGATCATAAAATGGAAGAACATAATGAGATTAGAAATATTTCAAGAAAATCGAACCGGTGTGATCGATACTGATAACAATCCGGATCCGGATACCGATACTGATAATATTATCAAGCAGAAGCGAAGAGGTGGCTTTGATAACGTTTCTCGCACAACCGATTTTATCGGGGTATAATCCAAGAATCCATGCGTGCTCAAAGCTCAAAACGTTATTTGGGAATATTTCAACAAATGTTTCATTCCCCCCCCCCCCCCTCTTTTTTTGGATCGAATAGACAAGGGGTCTTTTTTTTTTTTCTTTTTTTTGATAGAGTTCTTTTTTTTTTTTTCTTTTTTTTTGATAGATACGATACGAATAATAGCTTATTTTTAGGAATTCCGTGGGGGAAACCCGAATCCTAAACGTCCGACTTTGAGGAAGGGAAAGTACATAGACCAACACTGGGAAAAAAAAGACAGTAGAAACAAAAAAAAGAGGAAGAACCGGAATCACAATACAGATTTGGTATAGCATTATATTTGCTCAAGCATAAGAGTGTTGATGCTGATAACCCAATCTTTTTTTTTAGAAAAAACATGTATTGCCTTCTTGATAATGCTAAAATATGGGACGTATTTATTTTCCATTCCCGATGGTATTAGGATTTGAGGAATTGGAATAGAGAATACATGGTCAATGCACCTTATAATGGTTTCCATTATCAGAAACAGAATTTCCCAAATATTGTTTAAACATATGGTTTCAGATGATTTTTGTAACTCTTTCTACTGGTAATTTATTATACTTAGCATGAATATAAGACATTCGGTCGTTTTGGTCGGACTCTATTAGGATTTCTGACCACAGTTCGCCATAGGGCCCTCTTATCCTTTCCTTCTTCGAGCCTCGGGTTTATGGAAGAAGGAACCTAGAGGAGGTATCGCACAACTGGTTTTATTACGGGACTCGTCATGATGTTCATATCGATCTATTATGCGCCTCTGCATCTTAGCATTGGTAGACCTCATACAATAACTGTCCTATTTCTACCCTATCTTTTGTTTCATTTCTGCGGAACAATCACAAAAACTTTTGATTATGGGTCGACTACCAAATTCAGCTATCTCAGCATTCAATGTGTATTTCTGAATAATCTCTTTTTCAATTATCAAAACCATTTCATTTTAACCAGTCAACGTTTAGCCAGATTGTCCACCATTTATATGTTTCGATCCAACACAGATGTATTTGTAACAGTAGTTTTATTGGTTGGTTAATTGGTTTACTTTTCTTCATGCAATGGGTTGGATTGGTATTATTCTGGATACGGCAAAATCATTCTATTCGATCTAAATCCTAATCGGGTACCTTTGCTCTCTAATTATGTACCTTGTGGCAGAATTGAGATTCTATGGCTCGAATTTTTTAGTATTCTCTTTATTTAGCACCGGTGTCTCTTTTAGGCATAATGCCGTCGCCTATTGTCACAAGAAACTGAAAGAAACCTCAGAAAAGTTCAGCAAAGCAGAAAAGTCATAAAAGGAAGCAAGGGGAGAAAGTGATGAAGAAAGCGATTTAGAAAGTGAGAAGAAAGCATGTAGAAAGTGAGGAAGAAAGCGATGTATTAAAAACAACTTCCGAAAGGAAGGAGACAACGGAACACGAGGGATCCACCGAAAAAGAACCCTTTCCCTTTTTCGGACGAACAGGAGATCCGGCAAAATAGATGAACGGAAGAGATCCGAGTGAATGGCAGGAAAAAACAAAGCATGAATTCCACTTTTCACTTTTAAAGACAACATGCGATAAAGATAGCCCGTTTACGAAGATTCTGATCTTGATCCTATCAGATAATTGGGATTGGGAAAGAACTTGAAGAAGAGAAAATAAAGACTTTTTCTCTGCTTTGACTTTTGAACAACCTATTGTACCTTTTCTTTCGAGTATCATCGGTGGAATCGTCCATTGCGATATATAAAAAATCATCGATTTGAAAATAGTGTACAAAATGAAATGTCACAATATTTTTTTTTATACGTGTTCAAGTGAGGAAAACAAATAATATCTTTTACTATCCGCCTATTATCACCTTTTTCGGAATGATAGAACGCCAAATGTCTTTGTACATGACAGAAAAATTTTCCCATGAAGACCTATAGATATTGGGGTTTCTACCAATGAGCAAAAAAATACACTGAGCAAATGAATTGATAAGTCGAATAAAAACTCTAGAAGAAAAGAAGAAGAAGAAGAAGAGGATATCTCTTGCTCTAGATATACTGAAAAAGGACCAGATTATGCAACGATGATAATGATCAAGATACTTGCCACAAGCGTAATGACCTTTTTTGAACGGACCGTATCGTGACCAATAAACAATTCTATTCAAATACAATCAAGGAATGATTTATTACTTCCACAAATGATTTAATACTTTCTACACATGATTTAATTTACTCTACAGAAGAGAAGATTAAAACAAATTCCCAATAGAAACTTTTGGTAATTATTCATGGGCTCTTTCCTATTTCTCAAAATTCTCGAGAATTTTTGAAACATGAAAAGACTCCGTGTGAGAAACATCATTTATTATAGTGTTAATTTCTTACACGTCAGCGACGAATTTCTTTATTTTTATTGGAAGAAGCCAGAAGAATTAATTCGAAAGTAAATCAAAAATCCTTGAGATTTGGATTCGACTCATTACAACCAATCAACTGACTCACACAACACTGAAAAAAAATCCATTGGAATAAAAAATCAGTAAAAAGGTTCCTCGAACGGTTCATAAAACAAATTGACCCGATGAATTAGAAGGACTGGATCAAGAAAATGTGAGAAAGAACAGAAGGAGATTAGGAGAATTATTTTCAATAAAAGTCTAACGGGGGTGATCTATACTGATAACAATCCGGATCCGGTACCGATACTGATAATATTTATCAAGCATAAAGCAGAAGAGTTTGGCTTTGATACGTATTCGCAACCAACCGATTTTAATCGGTATATCCAAGGATCCATGCGTGCTCAAAGACGTAAAACAGTTATTTGGGAAATTATTTCAAACAAATTTCATCCCCCTTTTTTTGGATCGAATAGACAAGTCTTTTTTTTTCTTTTTTGATAGCTTCTTTTTTTTTGTTTTTTTTCTTTTTTGATAGATATAGATATCGAATAATTAATCTTCTTTTTAGGAATTCCGTGGGTGAAACCCGAATCCGCATCTCCGACTTTTGAGGAGGAAGAGTAAGAACCAACACTGGGAAAAAAAAAAAAGCCGAGAGAAAAAAAAAAACAGAGGAAGATGAACGGATAACATATCAGAAATTTGGGATACATTAATGTGCTCAAGCAATAAGATGTTTTTGATGCTGATAACCCAATCTTTTTTTAGAAAAAACCTTGTATTGCCATTCATTGATAATGCTAAAAATATTGACGTATTGTTATTATTCCAATTCCCCGAGTGGTAATGAGGATTTGAAGGAATGGAATCAGAATACATGTTTAAAAATGCCCGTTAAATTGTTGTTTCCATTATCAGAAACATAATTTCCCAAAGATTGGTAACAGTTGTATTCAGATAAAGATTTTATTTCCTTTTCGTTTTTACAACCTTGGCGAAGATCTAAAATACGATCTCATCATGAATTCCCAATGAAAAAAAAGGAAAAAAAGAATTTTTTAGTTTTTAAAACAGTTTGGGAATGGAAACGGAACTCCCTTTGGTTCTCCCCGCGAAACCACCCTTCTTTTTTTTGAAACCCATAATATAATGAACTCAAAAAAAATATTAGAACAGTAAAACAGAACTCTCTAAAATTTTCAAAGAAAAACAAGAGGGTCAATCAAAATCGTTCTAGTTCTCAAACGAGTTCGAAACAGTTCTAAAACGAATAGTTCTAGTTCTAAACGATATTTTCTAGTTCTAAAACCGAACGTTCTAGTTTCTAAAACGAATCGAGAACTGAACAAGTGAACCAAATTCTTTATTTGAATTGAGGAAAGGGAAAAGTCATGACCATATGAAAATGCAAAAGATTTCAAAAAAAAATAATCAGATTATTCACGAACGACCATTCAAATTCGATCTATGAATTGGACAAATTATTTCTTTACTCATTAGAAAAAAATGAACGATCTTGCTGATAATACAATCACAATAAGGATCAAATAGAATGATCACAAAAGACAAGCATAAATATTCCGCCTATCAGATAAAAGACCGGCCATTACAAACAATTTTTGGCGATACTTCAAAGAAAAAATACCCGTTAATACGCAAATCACATTATTTTATTAATCTTTCATAAAAACATTACTAGATATCTTGCACTGTATGGTTACCATTGCTAAGGTTAAGCCAAACCTTTTAAAAAAACAATTATCAATGAATCCATTTACAAACGATGAAGAATCAAGAAGGAATTGAATGACAGATCAAGATACAATTACTTTATATTTTCGACTATAAAAAAGTCCTTTTCTAATCCTAATATTAGAATGATTTCAACACTTTATCCACGACCGTGATCTTCCTTGGTCCCAAGCCTATGTTTTTAGCAATTGTCACAACCCCATTATTTAACAACCTCACCTGAGATCTGTACTTCAATATAACGATCCGGGACCTATCTTTTATTAAACACAAGATAAAGTATTATTTGTATGACACGATAATATTTGATTCCAAATCAAGGCATAATAAATTAATAAGTCTGGAATGATCATGGAAAAACTGGTCAGGTCATTAGCAATATATTTTTCCTCGGAGCAAATGGTCTCGATTAGTACCCGAAAAAATGGCGAAATGAGTCAATCAACGTTGGTCACTATTCAAAATAAAGAATCAATGAAATTGGTATTCTATAAAAAGAAAAGACCGATTAATTCATACATGAATGTCAATTTTATGCAGTGGATTTATCGACGAGTCGAAAAAAGAAATTAAAAAAACACTACGATATATCTTTTATCGACATGAATATCTAAATTCTTGGGATAGTAGGACTCTACACACTGAAACCCGAATCGTTTTATGTATTGCTCAATATGACTATTGATGGTTACCTAAAAAAAGATATTTTATTGATACCCTAAAAATCTGGATAGAAAATAGTTGGATTATAGAATTCCTTCATTTTTGCCTTAAAACAATAGTGATATAGACATAGTGATATTGGAACATATTGATATTGAGAACACTCGTGATATGAGGACTGTACCGATTATGTATATCGTAAGAAATTTATAAAAATACTACGACGACACTCATCAAAAAAAATTTTTGATTGGATTGGCATGAATCGATTATTCGACCAATCAATCTGAACCCTGGTTCTTCCACAGAATGTTGTTCCTTTTGATGCATAGACGATTAAACCGGGATCATACGTTGCATCGAAACATATAAATGTTACTATCGTGGCTAACGTTGACTTGTTAAATGAAATGGTTGATAATTGAAATGGATTTCTTCAGAATACACATTTGAATGCTGAGATTACGCATTGAATTTCCGGTAGTAGACCCCAATCAATCAAAAAAAGTTTTTTGTGTGGATTGTTCCAGAAGAAATGAAACAACAGATAAGGGAGCACTATCGTTTGTATGCGGTCTACCCAATTGCTAGATGCAGAGCGCATAATAGATCGATATGAACATCATGAGCTGGCCCCGTAATACAACCAGTTTGTTTGCTGATACCTCCTTCTCGTTCCTCTTTTCCCCCATTAACCCGAGCTCGAAGAAGGAAGAGATAAGAGGGCCCATGGAAATGTGGTCAGAAACCTATAACGTCCGCCAAAACGACGAATTTATTAGCTTCATGCGTAGTTCTAGATTACATTACCCAGTAGAAAAATATTAAAAATCATCAACACAAATAACCCCCTTTTTCTTTTCATATACAATTTCTCTTATTATTATAATGATGATTTCTTACTTTCCATATATAGACACGGATTAGACTATAAAGCCATCTCTTATGTCAATGACACCAAGGGAATATAAATGAATGGACTTGGGATAATAGGGAATATAATAATAGAGAGCCACTTTGAAGTTTCCCTAAAATGAGGCATGGAACGGAGGCCACTACGAATAAGTTCCGGGCGTTACTA
>PYDT01001500.1:0-15988 GCA_004837865.1 Musa balbisiana
TTTTCAGAATCACGACGTTTAATATATGTTGAGGAATTTTATTGATAATCATCCACGCGTAAACCGTATTGTGATGCCGGAAAGTTGGATAGGTTGGCCCTACGTAAGGGGACTATATACCCCCAATTCTATGAAATTACAAGATGGCTCATTAAATATAGAAATCTAATGTTTATTATACGACTATGACACGATTCAGATGTCTTTCAAGTGAAGGATATTTTTACGTTCCGTTCTAGATGAAAGAAAGTAACGGACTTTAATTCGTATTATGGATAACCTAAAAAAAACTCATTTATATCCAAATTTGGAAAGATCATATCCATTTACGTGATGAGCAGAAACAATGGGATGAATCAAAAGAGTCTGCACTATGAACTTTGTACCGCGCACATAATTACTTAGATGTAGATGGACCCAGGAAAGTAACGTAAGCAAGAGGGAGAAATGGAATAAATGTCAAAAAACTATGAAATGACGAAATGAAAAGGGATTGGATTTTATTGTACTGTGTCTGAAGTGCATTCTGTCTAGTGCTATGCTTTAATCCTCTACGACTTTTAAGTTTTTTTTTACTTATGTATTGTTATTTTGAATAAGATGCAGACTTAATATTCTTTTTGAATGAGAGAAAGACGTATGAGAAACAAGAAAGAAAAAAGAGGACGGGAGCATAATCTCACGTTTGTTCTTTACCAGCACCATCCAACATATATTTTCCAATCCCCAAAAGGAGGATATATTATATATACATCTAGATGAGTAAATATGTAACATCTAGAGAGTAAATACGTATCATGCTCTAGACTAGTAACGCACGATCTATCTCGATTAATTGTAGTGAAATCGATCCGATACATATTTACGGGTCAGGAACCAGATTTGAACTGGTGACACGAGGATTTCGTCCTATGCTCTACCAACGGAGTATCCCGACCATTTCCGTGCATCCTTCCTAGTGGAGTAACGTGTATATGTTAATAAGGGATAAAAAGTAGTAAAAAATTTGACAAGTAAGTGTAAGGATAATGATATGACTGTGAATGGATTCAATAATAGAGATTCTTTGCCCATATATGTTCATTTGTACAGGTTCTATCCAAATTGGGAAAGATCAAGGATTTAGTTCGGATCCGTTGTGAAAGAGTAGAGTGAATGAGAAAGATAGTGAATTTGTGTGAACTGAACCACTGCATGAAAAAAAGACGAGGATAAAACTTAGAAGTAAAATAGGCACTTTTTATTGGGGATAGAGGACTGACCCTCACGATTTTAAAGTCGACGGATTTTCCGCTTACTTAAATTCATTGTTGTCGGTATTGACATGTAGAATGGGACTCTCTCTTATTCTTCGTCCGATAATCAGTTTTTCAACAGATCTATCAAAACTCTGGAATGAATGATTTAATAATTGAATATTCGATTCTTCCTCAACTTCCATTGAAAAGGATTCATAATAACGCTGAATTTTTCATAGATTAATTTTTCATATTAATAATGCTTATATAATATAATATAATAGATTCGGGTCATGATTAATCGTTTGATATGGCATAGGTATACATACGAATTAGGTTATATAGGAACCATTCTTTTCTGTAATTTGACGCCGGATTCAGCTCCCAACAAAACGTAGTCAACTCATGCGTTAGAACAGCTTCATTGAGTCTCTGCACCTAGCGTTTTAAATTCTAGTTTTATAAAACCGTGGTTTTCTCAAAATAAGGATTTGGCTCAGAAGTGCCCCATTTAATGCCCGGGTTTCTCTGAATTGGAAGTACCATAGAGGTTCCATACTAAGCTCAACCAATCAAGTCCGTAGGCGCTACAGATTTCGCCATTGATCCCCTTGATCACAAGATATAGTGGGAATTCCAACGATCTTTGTATTTATTTGTTTGTTTGACCACGTTGAATTCGTAGATATGATGTCTATATGAACAAAGTGTATGCTGCTGTTGATTTTTTTGGCTATCCTCCATCAGTCATTGATAGTGAATGAACCTTGTTTCAACAGAAATGATTCTATCATGATGTAGCCGCAATCAAATGGATAGATATCCAACATATATATGTTTCTCCCTAACTTTATTTTTACAGCTGCGATTGGAATAGTGGAAACGGTCGCATTCATTCTTCTTTTTTGTCCCTATCGCCTCCTTTTCCGAATCAAACCATGAGGAGAATGTCTCATTTTCATTTAGAGGACTTTATCCTTATCTTTTTTTTATCTTAGGACCGATTCGCTATAGCTATAATTGAACAGTAATATAAAATAATTCATATGAATATGAGATGATTCTATTAATACGATGTCCTATAATTTCTAAACTGTTTAAAAAATAATTAGTTTAAGACAATAATGAGGTTTTGTCTATCAAAATTTCCCATTTAAACCAATTTTATCTTCATCTATTATAATTAATATAAACTAAAATTATGAAGATAAAGTAAATAAATTAAAATAATATAATAACATTATAAATACATCATGTGGTAGATTTGTTAGATATAGTTCGATAGCCAGAAGAATAGCAGAATTTTATTATAGTTAGTTTATAGTATTATAGTTTAGTATAGTACTAGTTTAGAGAGTATATAGTTTAGAAGTAAGAATATATATATACTATATAGAAACTATACTATATAGTTATATAGTATGTTCATAGTTAATATTAAAACGCTAAGTACTAGATAAGATCAGCAAATAGCTAAATCCGGTAGTTACTCCATTCTATTACTATTTCTGTTATGTTATGTGAGCCCGCTTAGCTCAGAGGTTAGAGCATCGAATTTGTATGCGATGGTCATCGGTTCGACTAAAGATTAGCGGCGTTTATCTTCGATTTTTCGGTGATTGATAATCTTCTCTCCTCCTTTTACCATATGTTATGCGTGGAACTTGCAACCTGACCAAAAATGTATTGGACATTAGATCTCTCTCTACCAGAACAATCATAAAACGAGCTGCAACTGCCGTATATTACAAAAATAGGATATGGATACAATTTTAGGTTTATTATACTTTGAGTATTTCGGTAAATTTAAGCTTGCTTTGTTATCCCTTAGTTGCAGTCTAATTGATAGTTCAGTTTCATTTTGTTATTCTGAAAAATGAAATTGCAATAAAAGCAATAAATAAAAAAGGAGGCTTTATGTCTCGTACAGAGGAACCCTCGTTTCAAAAAAATACGCAGTCTGGGGGGTTTACCAGGACGAACTAGTGTAAAAGACCATAGATCCGGAAGTGATCTAAAACCAATTGCGTTCTGGAAACAGATCGCAGTATGTATTCGTCTAGAAGAAAAAACAGAAAATTGGCGTTTCATGAGGGTCTGACGAGCGGACAATTACTTAGTATGTGCAGATCGCGGAAAAGCCAAAGGGTCAAACAGGTCAGGTTTTACTACAAACTGGAGAATGCGTTGTGGTATAACAGCCGTCGATTGGGTATTGGCTTCGACCCAAGCCTGGCGCCAGGCAATTAGTGTAACCATAGACAATTGAGTTATGGTCGTAAGTGACTTATACCAAGTTTTATCGTTTGTAAACCCAGAGTATTTACTACGAAGGAGAAACAAAAGATCGAAAGCTCTGATTCAAAATTTATCTTATCCCACGCAGACGGAATTGCCAAAAACAGTTGACTTTTGACTCAATTCCCATTATAAGGAGTAGAAATCAAATATAAGATAGTAAATGGCTCGATTTGAAAATAAATAGAGTTGTAGCGTAGACTATTATTCCCGTCATAGACTTAACCTAACGAAATAACAAAGAAAAGTTTCCAGAGGAATTTGTCTCGTTTTCGCCCAAACTAACAATAAATAGATATAAGGGCCTGATCCGCATTTTCTGATTCACGTATCACAAATGGATCAGCAGTTAAAGATTTTTTGTCTTCTTTTTTCCGATATTTGTATTGACGTACCACAGTAATGTAATTAGAAAATAGAGAATTTCTACAAAAAAAGGTTGCAGGGTCCTCGTGTTGGGATGATGGTATCAATGGTATTGATTGAATATTGTGTTACAGTTAACGTTGGTGAATTAAATTAAGAGAAACTGAAAGAGAGATAGAAACCCTCGGTAAACAAAGCTACTAGACAGTTCCAATGCTAAGCATTGAACCACTCGGCCATCTTCATACATAATCTTATTATTGACAGCACGAGGGAATAGCGAGTATAAGATTATCCAGTAGGTACGAATGATGAATGCTTCCATAGGAATATATTCCTTTCAAATAAAAAGTTCTATCTCACAACAATCTCTCATCAGCTACCCCATAGCTCTCGTACAAATTAGAATCGTCCCAGGATTTTTCTATTTCAATTGTATGCATGGCGTTATATCATGTTATGGCAAACAAAAAACAAAATGGATGATTACCTACGCTACTCTATTTTTTGAATGTGATTTCCTTCTTTTTACGCTTGGATATATAACCAAATCAAAACATTCTCGAGTTATCAGAATCACAATAAAAAATTAAAGTCCTTTGGTATTCATCGATGAACATAGTAATAGTTCCGTTCCGTGGGTTATAATACGTAAAGTGGACTGAAATCCTCCAAGATTTCATATCTCTCCTTGTCAATCCAAACAAAAAAGGGACAATTTGAACAAAAAGGTAACATCTTTTTTTAGAATAGAATAGTATGTTTTATGTTAGTTCGGTACTGTACATTCCTTTAGTTGGCGAGATCATTTACCCTCGGGGTAGGAAAAGAATTATAGAAGGAGAATGGATTGTTCATTATGCATAGATTCGGATAAATGCAAATTTTTTGATAAGAATCTTCAATGTGAGCAATATCAATTACGAATAATCCGACAACTTAAGGAAAAAAAAAAAAGGCATTACCTATTACAGCGATGGTGCGATTTGATTCTTTTTCTTGTTTTTTTTTTTTAGTTAGTCGTCCTCAGATCTACGAGAAGAAAAGGGGCTTCGGGATAGAAAGGACAAATTTTGAAAATAAAATCACGCTTGGTGAAGGTGAATTTGGAGATAGAACAATTCCTTCTGTCGTGTATCCTCGATTGAGCAGCATCAGATGCCCAATTGCGATTTTAGTATTGAGCGAAAGGTTTACACCTATAGGTTCCGTATTGCGGGGCAATCCGACTCCACTAGTACCAATAGGCGGCAGGGGGAAGAAGCACTCCCCCTAGGGATCAACAACACAAAAACTTTGTTATAAACTTACCCTTTTCCTTATCGGGAATCGGGGCTAAACAAGAAGGGTTGTGGACAACAAACATCCATCTCGTTCGTACTTTGGGACCCGGTTATAACCATCAAAGACGTGAAGTGCCAATTCTGGAAATAGGGGCGTTGAGGACAAAGACATGCTGGAGTTACCATTTCCATATGCCTCATACGATTGGTTCAAAGAAAAAAACTCTTGCGGGAAGGCTGGCTAGAAAATTCTTGTAACAAAACCCCCCAGCCTGTTCAGTAATAAGGAGAATAGTGAATTTTAATTCCATGGATGATTTCGTTAGTAATATGCACAGAAGGGCGGAGACCGTATGAATGAAAATCTCGTACGGTTCTGGAACGGCAGAAGATTATTTGAAAGGAATGACAACGACCGACGGATGTTGGCTCATCCGGGAAATTTGCGGACGCTTTAAAGAATTAATGAAGCTCACGGCGCACCAGAAATTGATCCATATTGATCGAAGTTATATACTATATAACATATGGCCTTTATACACACAAGCAACGGAGCGCATACACAGGCTTTGGATATTATTTCAGGCACAGAACGAACCATTCTTACCACAAGCTTTTAATCATATGGCCGTGATCTGTCATTTCCGTTGCGACTAGCTCACTGAGAAGAAGGAAAAAAAGACCAAGCGACTAGTAGTAAAGACTAGGAAAAAATAGGCTTTCTACATTATGCATCGTCAAAAGCAAACGTTTATCAGCGGTAGCAATGAAAGAGACTTCACGAGAACAAAATGAAGAAATAGAATACAGCTTATATACTCTCCTCTATGGACAAGGATTGAATTGATAGAGAAAGGCAACGTAAAAGATCAAGTAACAAAAATATTGGGGTCGTAGAGTTAAGAACTGCTTGACTTACTTATGCCATAAACGGGATACAAGTTAGGAATTCAACTTATGTAATAGAGTCGATCACTAAGTCTTGAGCGCGGTTGTAGCATCAGATCCCAAAGTCGTAAAGTTCTTTTTTCTTAATCTTTGGAGGAAAGTCTTTTCAAATCTATTCTACTATAAATTCATATATGAACACCGAGATAGTTACCTTGCAGGAAATTCTAACACTATATAAACACTACTCTAGAGGATATAGGGGCGATCTATGCTTCATTCTTCTAAGGTGGGAGAAAAGACAACACTTTGTTATTGATCAAAAAAATTAGATTTTAAAACTGATGTAATTAACTTCTTCCTGGCTAACCCACAAAAATGGTAAAAAAGGATACTTAGACAAATCTAATTCAGTTAGCATAGGGTAGATTAAGATGGGCGCAAGTAAAAAAGAATCGATTGTCCGGAGCCGTATGAGGTAGGAAACTCCTCAAGTACGTTCTAAGGAAGGAACCACCTATTCCGACCGGGAGAACAGCCATTCTACCAGGTTGATTCTGAAATTGCGGAGGCCTTGGTTCGATCAAGCGCTGAGTTATTGGAACAAGCTATAGCGCTTAGTCAGGTAATTATATGGAAGCACATAATTGGTTGACAGATCACATGCGTTTCGAATAAAACCACTCATCTTTTTTTAATTCATTAAAATTAGTTGTTGCAATCCTCAATCAATAAAATAGACGTTCCCTGAAAAGACCAATCAAGAATTTTTTATCTCCTCCCTTCCTTCTAAAATCATGTATTTATCTCGTAGGGATAAATGATCCGAATACAATATCGAATAAACAAACTAATAAAGCTATAAAAGGTACCTTCGCTGGACTAAATACGATAAGATATAGGAATGGATCTTTAATTCTAATGAAGTTCTTGTTGATCTTAATTGAGAGTAAAGTAATAAGATATTCCATGGCAGTAGCTTCATATGGGTATTTATACATTCAGAGCTAAGTACACTATTTGCACAAAAAATAGTTTTTTTTTTTCGTATGCTGGAAAGGATTTTCCAAGCGAGAAGGGGTCCGTTGGGCACATATCCGTTAGGTCATAATAGTGATACGAACCTATTGCCTCGTGATTGACTTCACATATCATTAATTGCTCTAGTGAAATAATAATTAATGCTTAGGAAGAATAAATAAAATGAGATGGAGGGGGAGTAGAAGAAAGGGACTAATCAGAACATAAATAAAATAGCTATCTTTCAGAGGTTCACTAAAAATGTGGTCGGGGTCTCTGTCTGTGTTGTCCGGAACGAGGAGGGACTTAATGATTTTTCGTTCGCCGGACCCGAAGTGAAACTTTGTTGTAGATAGGACCCATTAAAAACGTCTTTCGAGGAATGGTGGCCAGGCCGGCCATTTTCACGAACAATAGCTAAGGGCCCTGTACTACCACTGGGATCTGGAACCTACAGAGGGATGCTACGATTCGATAGATTTACCAGTGATTTGAGGAGATCTCTCGAAAAGGATTTAGTGTCATTTGGTCAATATACAGATCTTCTTTGGGCTGAGTGGCACTGTTTGTACTTCCATGCTCCCGTTGTTCCAATTTATGAAGGCATGGTAAGTGACCTACTACAGTTGCACCCAGTGCCAGGGAGTTTGGCCAATAGTAGGTCAAGAAATTTGAATGGTTGATGTGGGTGGATGTTCCGAGGAATACAAAGAAACTCCGGATTTTTTCAGATGTGGCGAGCATCTGGAAAACTAGTGAATTACAACTCTAGTGTCAACGCATGGGGCATTGGTTTTGCATCGTTGAATGCCTTTTTGTGGTTGGTTCCGATTATCCAAAGCCGCCCCCAAATTGCCTTGGTTCCACGAGTAGAATCTCTGTGAAATCAACCACTTAGCGGGGTTACTAGGACTTGGGTCTCTTCTTGGGCGGGACACCAAATCCAGTATCTTTACGATAACAATTTCTCGACGCTGGAGTGATCCTAAAGAGGGATACCACGTCCTCATGAATTTATCTTGAATCGGGACTTGGCTCAACTGTATCCCAGTTTTGCCGAGGGAGCCAACCCCATTTTTCAACCTGCATTGTCAAATATACGCGAATTTCTTACTTTTCGTGGAGGATTGGACCCAATAACATGTGGTCTATGGCTGACCGATATTGCACACCATCATTAGCTATTGCAATTCTTTTCCTGAATCGCTGTTCATATGTATAGACCAACTGGGCATTGGTCATGGCATTACAGACAGTTTAGAGGCCATAAGGTCCATTTACAGGCCAGGGCCTAAAGGGACTCTATGAAATTTCCTAAAACAACGTAGTGGCAGCTCACTGAATCTCTTAAGCCTGGCTATTTAGGCGACTTGAAACCATTATTGTAGCTCACCATATGTATGTCCAGCCTCCATAGCAATACCTAGCTATTGACTATGGTACACAACTTTCGTTGTTCACACATCACATGTGGATCGGTGGGTTCTCATGTAGGTGGTGCTGCTGCACATGCAGCAAATTTTTTATGGTAAGAGATAGATCCAACTACTCGATACAACGATCTATTAGATCGTGTCCTTAGACCCCGCGATGCAATCATATCACACTTAACGGGCATGTATATTTCTGGGTTTTCACAGTTTGGTTGTATATTCATATGATACCATGAGCGCTGTAGGGCGTCCACAAGAATGTTTTTCAGATACCGCTATACAATTTACAACCCATCTTGCCAAGGGTACAAAACACCCATGCTTTAGCACCCGCAAAAAGCTCCTGGTGCAACAGCAAGTACCAGCCTAACTGGGGAGGTGGTGGTTGGTAGCCAGAGGCGGCAAAGTCGCTTTGTACCTATTCATGGGAACCGCGACTTCTTAGGCCATCAGATTCATGCTTGACGATCCCGTGGAGTATTGATACTACGGAAAGGTGTTCTATTTGCCGCAGTTCCCGTTTGATACCTGAATAAAGCAAATCTTGGTTCGTTTTCTTGTGATGGACTGGAAGAGGGGGGGAAATGTCAAGTATCTGCCTGGGCTCATGTCTTCTTAGGCTATCTGGATGGACAATGCGATTTCCGTAGGTATTTTCCATGTCAGTTGCGAAAGCAGTCGGATGGTGGAGTACTCTAAGTGATCAAGGGGTCGTAAACTCATATTAAAGGAGGAAACTTTGCGCAGAGTTCCATTCACTATTAATGGGTGGCTTCGAGATTTCTTATTTGGGCACAGGCATATCAGGTAATTCAGTCTTATGGTTATGCTTATCTGCATCTGGGATCTTTTTTCTTAGGTGCTCATTTTGTCTGGGCTTTCAGTTAATGGTTCTATTCAGTGGCCGGGTTATGGCCAAGAATCAGGAATCCATCGTTTGGGGGCTCTAACAAATTAAAAGTTGTCCTGTACTCAGCCTAGAGCCTTGAGCATGTACAAGGACGGGCTGTAGGATAAACCCATTACCTTCTGGGTGGATATGCCACAACATGGGCATTCTTCTGGAGGCAAGAATTATTGCAGTAGGGATAATGGCTAGAGGATTGGAAAGGCCCTTATGGCATTAAGATTTAACGAGGTCCATAGCCAAAGGCTTAGCTCAGGACCCCACTACCTGTGATTGGTTTGGTATTGCTAACGCACATGACTTCGAGAGTCATTGAGTATTATGAGGAAACGTCTTTATCAGAACATTTTGTTCTCACTTTCGGGCAATTGCAATAAGCTTTCTGTGGTCGTCCGGAAAATCTCATTCATGTCGCTTGGCAAGGGAATTTTGAGGCTGGATACACGACCCTTTACAGTAGACCTATGCTCATGCAATTTGGGATCCTCATTTTGGTCAACCCAGCTGTAGAAGCCTTTACTCGAGGAGGGGGCTACGTCCAGTTGAATATCGCTTATTTACGGTGGTTATCAGTGGGGTATACAATCGGATTACGCACTAATGAAGATTCTCTTATACTGGAGCTCTTTTCTATATTTCTTTCGGCTTATATTCTTATAGGCGGGTGTTTACATTACAACCAAATGGCAACCAAGCGTTCGTGGTCAAAATGCCGAACCGTCTAAATCATCATTGTCAGAATTTTCGGATGGGAGTTCTTGGCTTGGACAGGACATTTAGTTCATGTCGCCTGATTCCAGGATCCAGGGGAACAGTTACGTCAGATGAATAATTTTTTTAGATGTATACTATCTCAAGGGTTGGGACCACTTTTTACGGGTCGTGGAATCTTTATGCCCAAAAACCATGGATTTCGAGTGCCATTTAGTTGGTCTTCCCAAGGAAACAGGAACTGACATTCTAACCCTCTCGGTGGATTTCATACCACCACACGCAAAGTTTATGGCTGACCGATATTGCTCATCATCATTTAGCTATGCATTTATTTTCCTGATCGGGGTCATAGTATAGAACAACTTCGGGATTGGGCACAGTATCAAAGATCTTTTTAGAAACACATATTCCTCAAGGGGGTCGATTAGGGCGTGGGCATAAGTGGTTTTATGACACATCAATAATTCGCTCATTTTCAATAGGTCTTGCTCTAGCCTCTTTAGGGGTTATTACTTCCTTAGTAGCTCAAACACATGTACTCTTTTAACCTGCGTATGCCATTCATAGCCAGATTACTACTCAAGCTGCGTTATATACTCATTCACCATACATCGCAGGGTTTTATCATGGACAGGCGCCTTGCTCATGGAGTATATTCTTCATTAGAGATTACAATCCAGAAACAGAAGAGGATAATGTATTGGAAAGCATGTTAGACCACAAAGAAGCTCTCATATTCATTTAAGTTGGGCCAGGACGGTGTCTGGGGTCCAATCCTTGCGGCTTATGTCATAACGATGTTATGCTCGCTTTTGGTACTCCGAAAAACAAATTCTTGATGAACCTATATTTGCCCAATGGATACAATCCGCTCATGGTAAGAATTCATAGCGGTTCGATGTACTATTATCTTCAACGAATGGCCCAGCAGTCAATGCAGGTCGAAGCATTGGTACCGTGGCTGGTTGAATGCTGTTAATGAGAATAGTAATTCAATCTTCTTAACAATAGGTCCTGGGCTTCTTGGTTCCAATCATGCTATGGCTCTAGGTTATGGCATACAAATACTTGATTTAGTTAAAAAGGTGTTTAGATGAACGTGGTTCAAGTTAATGCAGGATTAAAAAGGACTTTCGGTTATCGTTTCCTTGCGACGGCCAAGACGCGCGGTACTTGTCTATTTATGCTGGGAGCATTTTATTGGCAATTTTCTGGATGTTAAAGTACCATGGGGGGGGTTACTTTTTATTGGCATTGGAACACATCACTTTATGGCAGGGTAACGTTTCACAATTTAATGAATCTTCCACTTTTAATGGATGGTTAAGAGATTATCTATGGTAAACTCTTCACAACTTATCAATGGATATAATCCTTTTGGTATGAATAGTTTATACGTATGGGAGGTGATGTTCTATTTGGACATCTTGTTTGGGCTACGGGATTTATGTTTTTAATTTCTTGGCGCGGATATTGGCAGGAATTGATTGAAACTTTAGCATGGGCTCATGAACGCCACACCTTTGGCTAATTGATTCGATGGAGAGATAAGCCAGTGGCTCTTTCCATTGTGCAAGCAAGATTGGTTGGATTAGCCCACTTTTCCGTAGTTATATATTCACTTGCAGCTTTCTGATTGCCTCTACATCAGGAAATTTGGTTAATTTTAATTTAGTTATTTATTATTTTTTATGTACTGTATCAGCAACAATCTCATTTGTTTCGATGGAGAGGGAGGATCTACCTTCTTATATTTTTAAATCTAGGAGACGAAATGTATCATGTAATATAGGAACGAACATTATATTATGGCAAGAAAAAGTTTGATGCAGACGGGAGAGAAGCGACAGAAATTGGAACAGAAATATCATTTGATTCGTCGATCCTCAAAAAAAAAAAATAAGCAAAGGTCCATCATGAGCGGGTGTATAACAATGGAGAAAATTCATGAGAAAAATTGCAAGCCCACCACGTAGATTAGTGTTCCACTATACGTCTTCCATCGAGTTGTTTTTTGACTTGAAGACATAGTAGCTAACTATCGAGGCCTTTGGGCATCCGGACAATCATACTTCGAGAAAATGTTTCATGCAGTTGTTACGGGCGCAATAAGATCAAGTTGGTAAAGAGGAAAAATATGACCTTTCGTATTTGTATGAATATCTACGATCTTTTTTATTATATAGAAGATAAGGGGACCCTCTTACCATTCTGTATAAATAGTATACTATTTGTACGGATATGGTAGAGGGGCGTATCCAATCTTCTTCGTCCATAAGTTCACGGTTCTTCAGCGCGGAGTAGAGCAGTTTGGTAGCTCGCAAGGCTCATAACCTTGAGGTCACGGTTCAAATCCTGTCTCCGCAACATTTTTTTTGTAAAAAAAAAATATCTTTTTAGTAGTTAGCATTAGTAGTTCGAATTTCATTTTTGATTTTATCTCTTATCTTATCATAATCATTTACTCCCGTGGGCGGATAGCGGGAATCGAGACCCCCATCTTCTCTTGGCAAAGAGAAATTTTACCATTCGGAACATATCCGCATTTTCTGCGTTCCTGATACGCACGCATATGTCCACACATATAGGAAAGATCTCATATATCTAATCGTCTGGATCATTAGGACAGGGCCAAATATTCAGATACAAGAATGGAACAATATAATTTTTTTTGGAACTCAGAAGTGAATCTTGAGTGTCTCACAATCCGAATTATTAAATTTATTAGACGTAGAAGGTAGAAGGATGGGTGTTTGGATAGGGGAAATAAAAAATAAGTTCAAGAGATGAAGAATTAAGGATAGCTACCAGAAAGACTAATCCAATCCATAATGATGGTACCGGAAAATACCAATATTTTTATTACTGACCAACCATCAGAAGAAGCCAATACAACGGGTACACTATCAGTAGAGATGGAAGTCGCAATTAATGCAAAAACAGCTAATTGGAAAGCAATAGTCATGTTTGTAATCCTCCAAGCTACCAACAAATGAAACTATACCATTTGATCCCTCGCTAGTCAAAATTGTATAAAATGCATCATGTAGATTTGACCATGAATCAATGATTCTTAGAACTTATTACCTTACCGCTTTATTTTATTCGGGAATGGAGTCAGAGGGGAGTGGAGTATTTATTCACAAGAGCAGAAATACTGGCTCATGCATATACTATGTATACAATTACAGATCGATACATCGAAATATGGAGTTGCTCTGGGATGTTTCTACAGATAGGTAGTTGTACATCTCAATAGTAATTCCATTTGTAGTGATAAAATAGAATTGTCTCGGGGAGAGATGGCCTGAGTGGTTGATAGCTCAGGTCTTGAAAACCGGTTAGGTCTAAACAAAGAACTATCGAGGGTTCGAATCCTCTCTCTCCTTTTTTGTTGTGAATAAAATTTGTTTCTTTATTCATTTGGCCCGTTATCTTTCATAAAAAGGAATGGCCCGGCTAGGTAGATGCCGAGCCAGAACAGGAAAAAATAGAATAGATATAAAAAGAAAAAAAGAAAATCTCAACTAAGAGGGGTCATGGAAAGAACAGAATAAAATGTTCCAAATCACGATCGTTCCTTTTTCAAATCTGCTGCAGCTGCACGGCCCTTCCCGCATGCCACAAATGCCCCACAAAAAAGAAGAATCCTAGAACAAAATGGGAGGTCGCCAACCAACTTCTAGAGAGACTAATTGACCTTGATCTCGGTAGCTACGCCACCCACGGAATTTAAAGAACCTAAAGGAGCATGAGTCATATATTCTGCCGAACGTCGTTCTTGCCAAGGTTGTTGTCTTTTTTCGCCTACCATCGCAACCTTGGGACCCTTAGAGGTTCTAACCAGGAGCACGAAGATCCCAAAACGCATAGTTTCTCCTCCAAAAATAATCTCTCCAGTCGTGAACGCTTAGATATTTAACCTAAACCATAGGTCCTTGAGCGGATCCCACGTTAGCTCCAAGACGTTGGTCTCTGACTAGAAAGGTAAATGCTTGAGCTTGAGAGCTTCTGGCCCGGTAGGTCCGTAAAACTCACTAGGATAAGCGGTATTATTAAACCAGACAAACACAAGCGATAAAACCAAAGACAGATAAAGCACCTAAACTATAAGACAAGTAAGCCTCTCCATACCAACAAGCACGGCGAGCCCATGCAAAAGGTTTGGTTAAGATATGCCAAATCCACCAAGTATACAAATGGAACCTAACCATACATGTCCCCCAAATTCCTTCTAAATCGTCCCACTAACAATCCATCCTTCTCCCCCAAAAGGAGATTTTAGTAAATAACCAAATATGACACTTGGGCTAAGGTCAAGTTGGTAATTTTTCTTACATCTCCCCCCCCAGGGGCCCGGTATCATATATGCCCCCAAAATAAACAGCCTTGAGCACTAGAAGAAAAGCACCTAGACCTAACAAAATTAAGTGAATACCCAAATGGTAGTCATTTTATTTCTATCTTTCCATACATAACCGAAGAATGGAAAAGATTCTTCAAGAGTCTCGGGTCCAAGAAGCGCATGATAATACCACCAAAGCCTAAGACTGCAGAGGAAATTAAGTGAAGTACTCCAGATACAAAGTATGGAAAGGTGTCCATAACCTCTCCCCCCGGACCTACCCCCCAACCTAGAGTAGCTAGGTGCGGAAGTAAAATCAATCCTTGTTCATACTGGGGTCTCTGGTACGCCAATCGCCACTCAAATAGGTTCAGTGCCCGGGGGCCGGCCCAGAATACGATTAATCCGGCAGAGCTACGTGAGCTCCAAGTAGTTTACCGGACAAATTTATAAGTCTGGCATTCCCGCCCACCAACGAAACCGGTGGTTTCTTGGTCACGACCAGCTAAAGCTAAAGTTCCTTAAAAGAGCGTTTCCACGTGGTAGAACCTCCTCATGGAATATAAGGTTCTGCTGAGGCTGATCCTGAGCCGCCATCCAAGCACGAATACCTTCGTTTTAGAAATTTTTTGGTGTAGAAAGTCTCAATTCGATCTTCCCTGCCGATTTCTTGGGAAACGAAGTCATAGGCACGTAGATTCAGAGCCAGACCGAGCTACCCCCATACACTCTCCATAAACCCCAAGTATAGATCCCCCCTCTTTGGTAGAAAGTAATTCTTTCTTTTCCTTGCAAAGAACCCTTTCTGTACCTAAGGGTAGGTTTGATAACCCACTGCAGACGGCATTCTCCACCAATAAGGCGGATACGTTCTGATCCTGCTTGGCGAAACGAAGATATTGTCGATGAATGAAGTACGTCTTGTTCATTAACATCCCGGAAATATCCGCCATAGTTAGGGCAGTCAAACAAGACAACCCATAACAGCTCCCGGCGGTTTCCATTTCATTGACCATAGACTAGAGCTACTTTTGATTCTTTGCCATATTTTTTTCTTAATTACTCCGGATTCTTTCATTTTCCATTAAATATCAGTTCCTTCACTAGTACGTTCGCCTACCCGCCAAATACAGATACGCCTCATGAGCTTTTGGCATGGGTTGTTGAATCAATTTTCCATGATGAGTACTGTTTCCTACTCCAGCTCCTCCAATGTCCGATTTTCCTCCGGCGATAAGGAGCTAAAAGATCCACTACTTTAATTCCTGTTTCAAAGATTGATAATTTCGGTCTCTAACTGTATAAAGGCAGTGCAGGTCTATGAATAGGAGATGTTGTGCTAGTATCTACAGGACTAAATTGATCCCAGGCTCCCCAAGAACTTTTGCAAATTCGCTCCCCCGAGGGTAAGCTCCACCGCCCGGGAACGCTAGAGGAGCTCCCGTGTCAATCACTTCCATTCCTCTCATCATTCCTCTGAGCACTCATATCTTACA